>DWAO01000694.1:0-23191 GCA_018230605.1 Heliconius congener | reverse complement strand
GTTGAGTGGCAGAACTCAACGCCGCGCTTGTCCTCGACACCAGAGCGAAGAAATGCAAATATAAATTTAAATAAATACTTCATCTCCTCGAGTGGGATCGAACCCACAACCAGTTGGTTTTACAGTCACCCTTTGTGCCACTGCGCCACGACTGCCCTCAAGTCAAGTTCTTTTCTCTATGAACATAATTTCGATTTTTTTTATCAGCTTTACGCAGTATCCCACAGTAGCACACTGCAGAGTAAGTGGAGGGAACCTAGCGTTAAGACACTCCGTTCCCTACTTTTTGCTTAATTCTAGAGGCATTGTGTGTTGAGTGATTTGATGCCATATAATAAAATGAATTACTCTAGTCCACTACTTAAACAGAAATTCTTTAATTTATTAACACTAAATATATATTTTTATAGCTCCACGGTGTGTCCCGCACATGACAGGGTAGGCAAGAAGTTTTCGCAGTATTCTGGAAGCATTGCATGTTATGTGACGGAGCAGAACGCCGCGCCTTGACACCTGAGCGGAAAATTTTAAATATTTGACTTCCATGAATAGGAATGCACTCACAACGTTTCACGATTGCAGTCATGTACTTGTAGCCCTGCGCCACGAATGGCTTCAATAGTAAAATTATTGGCATAATATTATAATATTTGTAAGTAGTAGTATCTAAATATTTTTTTACCTTTTGACCATCCACAGCATGACACAGTACGCGGACAGTGGAAACTACACATGTCTTGTGGAAAACGCTCACGGACGGGACGAAGTCACTTATGGCGTAGAAGTAAAAGTGCCGCCACAACCTCCTGTGCTGGCGGTCGTCGATTCTTATGCCGACTCTCTACATTTACAGTGGAGCGATCAGGGCGATGGCGGCAGCCCTATATTAGGTCAGATTTTATTTAAATAGATATACTATTTGATTTCACTTAAAAATTAAGATTTAAAATCAAATTTTATTTCAAATCAGATGTTACTATTTTTGCCTTTAAATTTTCAAGAAAGACATACAAACACAAATTCAGTATAATTTATTATTTGTAATTTCGTTTATTTATAATAAGTAAAATTATTGAGCAAATGTATATATTATTCTTTAATTTTAACTTTCTTGCAACTTTTTTTTGTTGATAAAAATAGCATTTCAAACCGATAATGCTTTAATATAAAAATAATATATTCAAAATAAAATGCCAGGTTACGTAATAAACTATAAACGAGAACACGGGGATTGGGAGGAGTTACAAGTGGAGGCGGGAACCTCAGAGCACGTGTTACCAAACCTCTGGTGCGGAACTCGCTACCAGCTGTATATAACTGCCTTCAATCGCATCGGAACTGGGTTACCTTGTGACATCGTACATGCTTACACTAAAGGCACAGGTAATTAATTCTTTTTTTTTATAATTAACTCGTAGATATTTTATTTTATTTATATGTAAAATTATTTTATAAATAGACCAATTTGAGTATTACAAGCAAATTACAAAATTAGTACTTGTTTCGTATGTAACATGTTTGTTTTTCCTATAATTTTTTTTAACTTTTCGGTTTTTTTTCTTTATTTACGTTGTAAGTTTTCTAGCGTTCATTTCGCTATTTTTTATAATTTTAGGTCTACAGGAAGGCCCTAAAGGTTTTGGTTACCCCGCGAGTTTCGTATAAAATCTTTGATTGCGTTGAGTTAGAAGTTTTATATTTGTTAACTTGCAAATTTTATATTAGATTAATTTCTACACGACTTATTTCTTGACTTAAATGGTGCTTACAAACGAACAGACGGACGACAAAGTGATCCTATAAGAGTTCCGTTTCTTCCTTTTTAGGTACGGAACCCTAAAAATGACAAAATATTACAACAAAAATAACATTTTATTTTCCGTGTTTCAGTGCCAGTAAAACCGAAACATTCACAAATGATAACGTTGAACACCACTACAGTGACAGTGTGGTTGGACTCGTGGGGCGACGGTGGATGTGGTATTCTATACTTTGTTATAGAGTATAGGGAAATAAGCCAGTCACAGGTTTGTTAACATCATTATACTCCATCAGCTTCACGCTGTATCCCGCACACCACAGGATAAGCAGAGGGAACATAGTATTAAGACACTCCGTTCCCCACTTACAGCCGAATTTTAGTGGCATTGCGTGTCGAGTGGCAGAACTACGCTGCGCTTTACCTCGACATCATGGTTTTCTTGTATTAATATGAATTATTTTATTAATATAACGCATACCACACCCCTAGAATATATAAATATTTTTTTTACATTTCTGTTTATAGCGCATACAATAGGGTAAATTTGATTCTAAGGCTGTGAGGCTATCTCTACTACACATTAATTTAAAATACAACCACATTCAATAGAACATAGCTTGTTTTTAAAATGATTATACTGAATTACTAGACTCTGAAGAAAACTGTTAGTTCCAAGCTGTGTCACTCACATAGCCAGGTAGGCAAGAGGAACCTAGGTTCCCCATTCAGATACTTTTGTTCCTCACTTTCCGCGGAATTTGCATGTTGAGTGGCTGAACTCAACGCTGGCTACCAGAGCGAAGAAATGAAAATAAACTTCATTCCTTCGAGAAGCAATTGCATCCACAACCAGTCTCGTTCACAGTCACTCGCTTGTGTCCCAGCACCAAGCCAGCGGCCTCTGCCAAAAACATATTCAATTCACTAAAAAAAATTATTTAAAATAATAAAATAAAGAATTATTATCTAGTGGCGTCTAGTATCAAACAGCGTGCAAGCGACAGAGCGGGTGTTCAGCGTGACCGGCCTCAGCGCCGCCACGCACTACCAGTTACGTATCACGGCGCACAACAACGCGGGCCACGCTCTGGCGCTGTACAACTTTACTACACACTCCTTAACTGGCAGTAAGTTATTACTTACATACTTTTTTTTGCATGGTAGGCAGAGGGAACTTAGTGTTCAGGCACTCAGTTCCTGACTTTCCGCCGAATTTTTTAAGGAATTGCATATTGATTGGCGGCACTCAATGCCGCGTTTTGTCTCCGTACGAGGGCGAAAAAATAAATATTAACAAATAAAAAATCAATTAAAATAAAAATCTTTTTGAAATAATCTTATATATTATAGATTATTATTATTATCTTATATTAGTCCTAAAACTTTTACGGACCATCTCACACAATTGATAAAATACTGTAAATTTTTACACCGTCACTCTATAATGATATATCATTTAATAATAAAATCAATTACTTTAAAGACACTAATACTAACAAATCACACGACTAGTGCTGGAAGGGGAGGTGTCTCCGGCGGTGCCGGCTGCGGGGAGCAGGTCGCTGGGAGGCGCAAGGGTGTTGCTGCCAGCTGCGTTATCTCTTCTCGTGCTCGCCGCGTTGGTGGCGATTGTACTTCTTGTTAGAAGAAATAGTGAGTATTTTCAAATATATAAAAAATACCTAAATATTATTAACAGTCCGGATCCGTACTTGAAAATAACTAATGCTTAGAATATGTATATTCAAAAGAATCTAATATAATTTTTTTATAAGTATATATGTATATACAGTGTAAACTATATTGTTGCAAAATTTCTGAGAAAAGATATCTCATCAGGTTCACTCTGTCCGTCCTCATATGAGAAAATAGAAATTTACGCCTCGCATAAAGCTGCTTTTTGTGCTTGCTAAATGTATAAAAATATATGTATATTAATATAACAGTTACCAAGTTGAACACAAAAACACAAATTTTCCACCAGAAGCAGGTCCAACCGAGACTACAGCACCAGAAGCAGCAGTAGGCGAGTCTCCATCAGTGGCGCAGTTACAAAACAAGGCTAACCGGGACCAGCAGTACCTAGCTGCGCGCGCGCAGCACCCCGCGCCACCACATCACTATAAGCACGCCTCTAACGGTACTTTATACTTATAATAGCCTTCTAATTGTTAATAGTACAAATTTACTATTGACGCTCTCACAATCAAATGGTCACATACTATTAAAATAAAAAAAAAACAAAAACAACTACGCAGGGGCACAAGCGTATGACTGTAAGCACGAGAAAATGAAATATTTAATATTTTAATTTTCTCCAATGATCTCCAGTGTCAAGGGAAAACGCGTTGAACTTCGTTGCTCAACACGCAATGCGTTTGTCTAAAAACCCTGAAAATAAAAGTAGGCAGATCGATCATCTAAACTAGAAGCTAAAGTAGAATAACTCTTCTAATTCGACATTAAAACAACAATTTCAGAATACATAGAAGATATCTGTCCCTACGCGACGTTCCAGCTGACAAAGCCCAGCGCGTACAGCGAGAGCAGCTACAGCGGCAACGTCTACAGCGGGCCCTACCACTCCGTCCGGGGCTCCTTCGTGTACCACGATCTCAAACAAAACGATAAATATAAAGTAGGATCATTACCTTTTATTTTGCTCTAGAAAAATGTGCTAATTTTGGATTTTACTCAGATTTGTACTGTCATCAGAACTGTAAAATTTTTGAGGCCAAGTCACTAAGCCGCTCTTGGTGACTTGTTCCAGATGATGTAAATCTAAGTGATAGCATTGCAGTTATTTTCCACGTTACGAAGAATTCCTAAACTTAAATATCGTCGGCTTACAGTGTAAATCTGGAAATAGATAATTTTTTTTACTTGCATATTTTTATGCCATTCAAAAATGTAAAAAAATACAAAATCGACCTGTATTTTATTTCATATAGTAGCGAATACGATTCAACTTTCGAAATTGTAAAAACCTTATATTATAGAGTTTGCCTAACGGGATGTTAGCAGGTTAACACTTTAAGCCGTTGATATACTTTTTAGTTTTTATCTTAACAAAGACGAATAATATTATTTTACAATAAATAGTCTCATAGGGGATGTGTGTGTGATTGACAGATACATTTTCTAGTCTCACTTCTTAACTTACGAATAATTCAGATTTATTATATCTAAAGTTATATGTATCTCTTCTATTATCTAGGGAAAAGAACCAGAATACACCAAAGTGAGGAGAAAAGGGAACAGACTGAGAGATCCACATTCAGAGAGTCAAGGTGCGTTCGATTATAATATATTTTTATATTAAATAAAGCTTATCTATAAGTAGTTAGTGACATTAGTTTTATTTTACGTAGATGCACCTTCTATTACTAAGTTTAATTTAACCCATTTAAGTTTAAGTATTGATATTTGAATTTGACAAAATGATCGCCTTTTATGCAACCTGATGGGAGCGTAACTGGTGTTGTAATTTATAAAGGTAAGCATGCACACAATGTATTGTAATGCCGTCCTCGATTATTTTTTTTTTATTTTTCATTGTAACTCTAGTTCTTTCCATTCTGCCATGACTTAGAGAATGAATCCTCTCATCTTCTGCGCTTCTAATTCAGCAATCACCGTCGTCGACTTGTCATTGTGATATCGTATCTCAGGACATCACCATACATCTTTTCTACTCACATTCTTTACGTGCTTCTCGCTGTGACACATGGTACCACGATAACGACAGACAAAATAATGTTTAATTATAAAATACTATGTTAATACAAATATCAAATTTCTTCTTTTTCAGCACTACCTAATCAAATATATTCTTATCAGTTTTACTCATTGTTATTTTTTTATCATAAGTGTTGTATGGATGTCGATGTTGGCTATCATTTTCTTTATCTCAGTAGAAAATTTTCTAGTTTTCAATTATATGTATATTTTATTAACTAAAATTTACTTTGTCATACTTCACTTGATCTATTAGGTTGTTTAAGCTGTCGTTAGCGTGTTACCGTACAGCGTCACGTCCCACCGGGTGTGCGACTAGTCTAACGTACGCCTTACTTCATTTTCAGAGTCGGACAACTTGGGGTCAACGGACTCGGAGGTGAAGAAGATACTAACGCTGCACCTGCCCATTACAGAGTACGAGGACGACGCGAGCGACGACGCGAGCGCGCCGCACTCGGACAGCGAGCCCGGCGCCCGCCTCCGCCCCGCGCATCCGACCGCCTGTAAATTATTTACTATTTTTCTATATGCGTTCAGGATGCGGCGTTGACCTCCGTCACTCAACACTCAATGTCTCGAAAATGGTCTCGGCAGAGGTTCGATAGAGTATGAGGAATGGAGTGTATACTAGGTTCCTTCTGCCTACCCCGCTATATGGGGGATACAGCGTGAAGTAAAAAAAAAATGATAAATTTAAAAAAATATTATGTAGAGTATTTTTTATTTATCATTATCTCTAGTTATTAATTATTAAAATTATATTAAACATAAAGTTCTTATCTATATATATTTTTTAAATATTTTAATAACTATTTTTTAAACATTTAAATAAAGAAAATGTGTTTATTTAAATGTTTAAACAAATTTCATCTTATTGGTTCTCGTCCTCATGTTATATATCATTTTATACATCACAAAACTCAAAACTTACTTTTTTTTATGGCACTTGGTACGGGATAAAACATAAAAAAATAAAATAACTGTTCCAGACCCGAGTGTGGAACGTGAAGAATCATCATCATCATCAGAAACATCAGTGGGCGGGGCGGTCCGGAAAGCGTTCCCCTCGCGCAAGGGCAAGGCGGGCGCGCTCGGCAAGCGGCACGTGAGGTCCTCCAGCGGGTACAGCAGCCACAACGACGAGACTACCTTCAGGTGAATATTTAATATTGCAGTGGAGACTCGATTATCCGGACGTTGTTTATATGGATTTTGGATTATTTAGACTATTAACTGGGTGCATGTAGACAAGTGACATTTTATTGCAAGAATAATTTTAAAGGTACGGACGATCTAAGTCTGTGGTGCAAAACAATACATAAATAAAATATTTTAAAAAAAACTGGAAAAAAATCAATAGCCCCAGTAGTTTCCTGTTTTTTATTAGAAAGCTTGAGAACAACAATTAGTCCAGTTAATCGGGTTCTGCTGTAATACAAAATATAGTACAATAGATACTACTTCAGTGAGTGATAAACAGCGTTGTCAGATTTTGTCTCGGAAAAAAGTGAGATTGTTATCTCTGGAATTGTTAGTAACTTAAACAAATAAAGAAATGTTTTATTTAAAATAAAATAATTTTCAAAATGCGTGGAATCGTTCAAGAAAAGCGGGACCATTTCTGGCCCACTCGAGACATTCTAATTTTGAAAGTCGGGACAACCCGCCAAAGTCGGAACGTCTGGCCACGCTGGTAATGAAACATAATAGAAGGCTTAAGCTTATTAAAAAGCCAATGTAATCGTCAATCGATAAGAATATACTTAATTACAAAATACAAGATATAGAAAATAATATCAATCCTAGAGGCGAAAATCACAGGAATAAACACAGAAATTTATAATAAAAATATATGTTCATATTTTTTTGCAATAATTCATATTGTACTAAGCATTTTTAAACGTAAATAAATTTTAAATAATAAATTAATATTTAAGATGTGTATCATTACTTAATTTGAAGAAGAAAGTAAATAACAGTAAGTAAGGATAGAATTTTGAATGAAAGATATATTTTTTCAACATTTGAAAATTATTTTTTTGCTCATGGTTTAGATTATATTCTGAGGCAAATAATTGTACTGTTCTATATATTCATGAAGTATGCATCAATGATTGAATTTAAGAGATTAAAGTAAAATAGTTTGCCTAAGCTGAAAATAAATAATATCGATATTATAAACGTGTTTGTAAGTTTGTTTGTTATGCTTTCCCGTCCAAACTACTCAATCTATTATCATGAAACTTTCTACACATAATCTTAAAGGTATTAAAAATGACATAGGATATTTTTTAAATTTTAATATTATCCTTTGGCTATAATATAAAAATAAGTCTAAGCGAAAGAAGCCACGTTTGAGTCTCTAGCTATCTTAGTTTCTACAAAGAACGATAAAATATTGTACATTGTTCCGTATGTATATTGCAATGTATTGCAGTACATCTTAAATCAATGTGTATTTGTCAACAAATACAAGAGGTATAATCACACACATAAAGTACTTGTTTGAAAACATTATTTTAAAATAAACCTATTCTTTAATGAGAAATATATTAATGAGAAATAATGAGATTCTTTAATGAGAAATAAATAAAAACTTATCGCATCTAGCATAGGTTTATTTTAGAATTAGACACACAGCCTACGAGCTAAAAACATGTACAGGGTCGAAATATTTGGTCGAAAAAGTAATTTACACTACATGTAGCCGTGTACACAGAGTTCCAAAACTAAAACAAATTATACAATTTGTATACACACTCCTAATATGGGGCAGCACACACAATTGGCGATAGACGTAGAGGTAAACACCTGGTATTACACAGTAGAAAAATATTTTTCGATCCAGTATATCGAACTACCCGTCGTTCAACGAGCACATCCACCCTCCGTCGCGGTTTTCAGACGACACCGAGTGCGAGGGCCACCACCGCCGCAAGCGCGCGCACGCACTCGCCAGCGACCCCAAGATGACACGCGAAGCCTTCCAGATTAACGTGTGATACGAAACACCATCAAGGTAACCCCCATAGCTCACTCATGGCTCATGGTTTATAGGAACATTGTGTAATGTATATAAAAATGTGAACATTTGTATTAAATTTGCATTGTTAGCATCGATAACGGCTATAAAAATAGCTGAATGAAACATGATATTACAGAATGATATCTAAAAAAATATCTAAAGTAAATTTAAAGCAATTTGTATATGCTCTTAGCGAAAATAATCGTTGATTTCGTGTACAATATAAATATCTTTATGAGGTTTCTCGTATCCAGTTAAGCCACGTACATTTGAATTTGTAATAATATTTCATATTCTTAATATTATTAAAGACATTTTCGACAGACCAAGCTAACGATCACTCAAAAGAAGTAATGAGAATATTGTAATTTACAACGCACTGAATTTTTATTATCTAACGGGGTCAAATCCTATGAAAGAGGTTTGTAAACGATTTTAACATTGTTCCTATTTATCCGAGTAATAATAATATGGTAATTTTTTAATGCAAACATACACACTTACTTAAACGATTATTATACATCGCCGTTATTATAGCTACCTACGATTTGACCCCGATTTGAAAGTTGTTGCCAAAAACTCAATATATCGATGTAAATATACTGTAGATAGATAGATATTAATAGTAACTAATTAATCTTAGTGCCACATACATATAACAATAATCATTTTTGTACTCTGTACTCAAATCCCGAGTTATTTAAACAATTTATGGATATATTATTGCATTATACATATAACTTTACATCGAATTATACGCATTGTCGTTGTGTTATATTATAAATATTTACATTAAAAGCTAAACAAGAAATGCCAAATTAGTATTAAAGCGGTATACGCACAATATGCATAAATTTTAGTTGCTAATTACAACAGATACGCCATTTTTGACTGCCTCTAATCAACAATAGGTTAATTTTAATTAATATTAAGTGTCAGTGTTTTTTATCAACCAAACTATGGATGAATAGAAACGAATCGTTGTATCTTCCAACCAAATGACTTCCAAATCATACAAGCGTATAATCCAATGTTTAGAAATAACAATAATTTATTCATAACTAACGATTAAGAGAGAAGCGTCACTAACGGTGAATTTAGCACCACGAAGACGACGAATTGTAAATATTGTTATACCGAATGTGTATTTAAATATCATATCTAAACTTAAGAAGAACAATAATTAAAATAAATATATATATTTTAAACTTAATGCCTTATTGACCAAAGTCTTAAAACTAGTTATGGATACGATTGAAAAAATAAAATTGTATCCCATATTAATTATGGATTGTTTGATCGTTGTAAAGTTTATGGAAACTGGTCGTTTCCATCGGAAAATTTAATCTCTGTCTATAAATAATAACTTTAAGACCTATGTAAATGGTAAATAATAAACATTTTAAAGTAGCTCTAATGTTTCATAATATACATATAAAATGTGAACGTTAACCAGTCGCGTCGAATTAAATATTCTGATTGTATCTAATTAATATTTTAGCGTGTTTTAATCGCAACTTCCTTTATTGGAGTGTTGTCATATCTTTATCTTCTCGATTTATAATCGGGACGTGATTAAAATCGTTCAAATAATCTTAAAATACGTTGACATTTGTTATCTGTGGCTACACTTTAACAAAAACTTTTTAATCTCTCTTATATCGTCTGTCACTAAAATTGAAACACTTTTCCTGTTTGTAATTTTAATCAAAATACTTATTATAGAACATTAATATGAATTGATGGTAGACGCATACATACTACGCTGTTCCTTTTCTGTTTAATTTATTTAATTAAATGTTATGAAATACGAATATGCTCCTCGATTCAAAATGGCGTTAAAGATTTAATTTGCCATAGTACA
Source organism: Heliconius congener (assembly GCA_018230605.1). Taxonomy (NCBI): domain Eukaryota; kingdom Metazoa; phylum Arthropoda; class Insecta; order Lepidoptera; family Nymphalidae; genus Heliconius; species Heliconius congener. The sequence continues at coordinate 12,799 of DWAO01000694.1, read as the reverse complement.
GTACGGTCAACGAGTCGTGGCCGTTCTGAAATTAGCTAGCAGTAGGCGATACGCAGATTTGATTTTATTATTATATATTTTCTTACTTTTTTATTGTTTTATTCCCGAGTGATCATTACACAAAAGTTCAGAAAACCTAACTTCAGGGCGCCCACGACTTCATGACCGTACTTTAATAAAATAAATATTAAAAAAAGCCGCGTGGCACATTGAATATCTAACGCCGAGCAGTTATTAAATAATTCTTTATACCTAAAATACCTAATTATTGGATGTAAAGTATGGAGTGTGGAGTTAGTATATACAGTCCTCAGTAACAGTAACACGAGACAATACACTTACCTATAGTTTGGTGAATACGGCAGAAAGTTAACTTTATATGTAAATTGTATTAGTAGATCTAGATTGACGAGTTTTGTACTGACTGACGCACGTTTACGTGGTTCGAGCGGTTTTTTTTTTAATAATATTAATAATAATTTACAATCGTTTACGTTGACTCTCTTTCGTAATTCCAACGAAGACTGCCCTATATTTAATTGAAATCTATTTTATATAATCTAGTCACGAATACCTAATGTTAGTTAATCAATGTTAACCGTTTAGTAGAGTTTTAGTGAACTTCGTAATTAAATCAATGATCATTTTGAATGAGGTCTCCGCAACGTCTGTAGATAAACGAAATGTTTAATGTAATTTCTAGCACTGATATTACAGTCATACACCGACTGATAGCTTTAGTTGACTATTTTGCCTAAATCGAAACAACATGCGTACATTTCGATGGTCACTAAGTAAAGTACCGAAAATGAGAACACGGAAAATTTTTTATTGCTCTTTTGAACTATTAGGAAGGGTAGTTTTAATGAGTTTCTTTGCAAATATAAAATAAATAACGTTATATATTCAGATGCATACGATTACATACACGTTTAGAAGATTAAATATGTATATAAGCGAAAGTTACTCTTATAAGTAGTTAAAAATAGCAATATAAGATTAATTTGCAATTTTTCATTTTCAATTCTTTACCTAGAGACCGTCGATTTTTGTTTCAATACACTTCTTATGGGTAGTAAAATAAGTGAATTGCACATTTGAACCAATTAAAATAAATGGGATAGAAATTTAAAAAAACAAAGGAATAAATTTCTACGAGTTTAAGATGATCAATTTAGATTGGAGATCATGAACTTTTTCTTAATTACTTAAAAAAACACATTTCAATCTAAAACAAGTAACGCTAAAATATATTATGAAAAAACAAGAACCACACTTAATAATCTTATTAAGATCAGTTCATTGATATATTCCTAGATGTACAGGTGACAATTAATGAAATCCATTCAAATTTAAGACCCATTTAAAACAAAACTTCCAACGACAAAGCCCATATAAATGTAAACATTTAAAGTTAAACTTAAACATAATTTATAAATGAAACCGGACTACCGTATTATCTACAACGAACTCGCAACATTTATTTTATCAAATATATAAAATATCAGCAGATCACTTCGTTTCTAGTCAATGTACCATATTTTAACGTTTTGTTAAAACGACACTAAGGTATTGTAAGTTAGTTATTCATGTTGTTACAGATATGTTTTTATAAATGAGTTATATTAGGATCAGTATGATGTGAACGAAAATAAAAATTCATTTACTTGATTTGTGTGTTTTATTTTGTAATAAACTCCGGTCAAAATTATGTATTGCTTTAGTATTATAGTGTAAAATTCATTTATTATTTAAAAATAGTACAATATTTTTACTAACAGAAAATATAAATATATTATACATTTGAACCAATGATCTCTCAGATTATATTATTTACATTTTCATTGACAATAGGTCAAATTATTAGATATTGTTTGTTGTGAAAACAGAATCCAGGATGCAATTAACAATGTGATATACATAAAAATACATTAATATTGCTTTCATTTATAAATATAACAAACAAATCTTTCGTATTATCCAACTTCTGTATAATGCCTATCTTTCCACTCATCACTCAGAGCAAATTATAATTTATTAATGTAAATTTCACATTATTAACATTATACACTTTTTCCTTCATGTTCATTAATCACTATCACTGTCACTATCATCACAAGTGAAGTCAAATGGCTTGAACTTTTCCCTGAAGGTAGCTACCACAGCATCCTCCTCCTCCCGACTGAGGAGGCACTGCTTCCAGTCAGCTTTGTCCTCACAGTTCAATATGGGTGGACTTGATAGTACATCTCTGAAATTGAATTGTTAAAATAAATTAGTGAGACCATAACGGCGGAGCGACACAGCATCTGACATGCAAAATAGTTGTGGGTTCGACATTTGACTGGGGGAATTAATTATTTTCATTTTCTTTGCTCGAGTAACGAGACAAAGTACGGCTTTGAAATCCGCTATTCAATGTTCTATTCAAATCCGCTGTCTTAACACTAGGTTTCCTTCCTTGCTATATATATTCAGGAATTAGTTAATAATAAATTACAACTTTATATCAAAAGTAAATTCTCAACTGGGATTTTAAAGCGTCAACCAATACTATTTATAAAAGAAATATTATTTTATTTAAATTAAGTGGGTGCAAAATAATGTAGAACGTCAAGGTAAAAACTCCACACCATTTATATTTATGGACCCATGAATAAACTGACTCGTACTAATTTCATAATATCTCTATCTTTATTTTCGTCAAAGACAAAAATTAAATTAAAACAAATTCGAAATATTTTTTATATATTTATCATATTGTGTGATGCAAGTTCATGAAATTTAGGGCACTTCCCGATAAGGGATGTGCAAGTATCCTGTCACACAATGCCACATTTGATGTAATTTATAGGTGACGCCTGTATAAAACAAATTATTAAAGACCGACGAGTAGTGCAGGTTCGATTCCCACTAGGGGGAGTGGATTATTAAATATTTTCATTACCTGGATCTAGTAAGAAGAATAAGCAAGGCCACGGTTTCCGCTACTCAACACACAATGTCATGAAAATTCGACGTAAAGTGGGAACAGAGTAGTTTACCACTAGGTTCCCTCTGCTTACCCTGCTATATACAGGGTGTAAAAGAGCTATATATAGGGTGTAAAAGAATACAGAAAAAATAAATAATTACCTGCCAAATTGCAAAGGAAAGTGTTGTCTCGTCTTAGCCATTATCTGGTCGCCGGACGGCATCTCCGCGTGGAAGTACGGAGCTCCAGGTAACGCTATTTGCGCTATTTCCGAATATGGCGGCAGAACCTCCAACTCTATACTGTTTATACCGGCTTCATCCTGTAATTGTATATAGTTTAATTTATTTTCTAAGTACGTACCAATAATATCCGGTAGTGTGAGCTAATTTCCAATCCATTATATAGGGTTGTTTTACATTGAAGTTAACTATGAAAATTGCGATAAAAAAAAGAATAAAATAATAACCTGAAATATTTCCAATATCTGTTCGTTGCAAGCAGCCGGCACAGGCACACACTGTATCTGCATGTGTGATGTTCGATAATTCCTTTCGAAAAACACCGCCAATTTCCCCATTGAAGCGTAGAATTTCTTTATAACCTCCTTGAATCTTTTTATTTCCTTTACCACGTCATCTGGTGCCTGAAAGAAATAAAAATTAGAAATAAAAATAAGAAATTCATTTATAGGCAATTGCTATGCTGTATTACACAAATATGACATGTTTAATTTCTTTAAGCTTCACACTGTTTCCCTCAGGGTAGACAAAAGGAACCTATAATTAAGGCACTCCATTCATCTCAACTCGATCACTCCATTCAATTTCGAGACATTGCATGTTGAGTGACGGAATTTAACGTTTTTTTTATTTAAAATTTAATGTTGCTTTGCAACGAAAGTGAAGAAATTTTTTAATATTTTTATTAAATAATTAATTTCTCTGAATGGAAGTCGAACCCACAACCTTCACATTCACAGTCACGACCTTACGTTACTAAACCAGAACAGGCTTCCCTGTTACATAAAATAGCAGAATTAATATTACCTTTGTAAAAGACTGATGATGGGCTATAGGCAATATTAACACATGGTATTTTGTTAAGGGGCCCTTTGGCAATGCTATGTAGGTATGGGTTCCCACCGATATAACTAAATGTTTCTCAACTGTAGGTGAGGATAGGCAGAACCAACATGTATCTGAAACAATTTAAAAGATATTTATCCACTGATATATATTATGAAAATTTATATTGTGTACAAGGAAATATTTGAAATCAAAAGATTAAAACATGCTTAAAAATAGTATCTGAATAATTAGATTAAAACTGGTCAAGGAATATTTCTTTAACTCCAACAACTATGCCAAAATTAAAAAATTACGATAAACACACATACATTTAAGACACTGTTTTCCATTTTCAATAGAATTTCTAGGCATTACGTGTTGAGTGGCGAAACTCAACCCCGCGCTGTTTTATTTCTAGAGCCAGAAAATAAAAATTCTCCAGAGTGAATCATTACCAATGGCAGATGAAGATTAACATCAATCACAATATCCATCAAATATTAAATGTATAATATCTTGTGTAACATGTACAAGCCTCTTTCATGTAACGTTTTATTGTCTTAGTAGTTACTTTCTTTGAGGAAATAAAGATTATAATTATTATTATATAATGTAATATCTAACTATACATATTGTAGTATTGATGAAATATACTTGCCTGGATCAAATTCTTTTCTTTTCCTTTCAGTGTGATCACCTTTCCTCTTCCTTTTGCCATGATCGTCCTCCGCTGCATCCATATTGAAAAAGAATTGACCATTACCAGACACCTAAGCAAACATATTGTATATTAAATAACTGTTAGTATTATAAGAAATATTATGTTTTTGACTGGAAAATAGGTTATAGTTATAGGTTAAATAACAGTTTTTTTAGCTTCACTACTTTTGCTGTTCCTTTCATTTGCGAGTTAAAAATATAGTTATACAATGTGGAAGCGTCTGCGCTCCTTTTACGGGAGCACTTCTACCTTTTATAGGGTAAAATAATTCAAATCGATACCTTAAGAAATTTACCAAAATAATTTAATAGTTTAGACGTAGGTTTTTTTTTCGTTTTACGATGTTTATCCATTCTTGTATTTCGTGTGACGCAGTTACTCATAGATACCAATAACGTAAACAAAAATACTATTAAGCGTTGCCGATCTGCCGCTTTTCATTCCCAAAAAAGATACCAGAACGAGAAAGGGATATCTCTCGTTCTATTTTAGGCAATTCAACATCGCCACCATTACCTCCGACTCGATTTCGTGAGTGAGGCGTGTGCGGCGTTATCGCTTTGATAGGCTTGTGTCTGTGTGCGTTATTCTTGACAAATATTTTTTTTTATTATATTTTATTATATTTATAGCTTTATTTTACAACGATAATTTTATTAATTATTTTGTTGAAAAATCTTTTTTGTTTTAATTGTATTAGGTTTTTATAGAGTAGTTAAATCTGTCATTTAATTTAAAGTGGTGATGACAAAAACACTTAGTATATAAATAAAAACATTAAATGGAAACTTGCTATAAGAATACCTTTACAACTTTTCCAGGTTGGTGTTGTTTTAACAAATTAGGGTCATAAGGGCATTCCGTTTCATCTGTGGTTCCTTGTAACAGATCAATCATTCTCATTTTAGTTATTGGCTGTAAAGAACATGCATATATCCATTTTTCTTTTGTTTTGTTCCCGACTGGAGCAAGCGCTATGAACCTGGTTGCACCTTCTTTGTAGTCTTGATGTACACTTTGGTTTCTGAAAGTTAAAGTTTAATTAATGTTAAAATTAAGTTAAAATAAAACTGTTAAAATACTATTATTTTAATAATTAAGTATTGCGTAAACTTTTATTTTTCTAAATATTATTATATGATACAAAATTATAAATACCTATAAGGCTGCCTTTCAAAATATTTTTCTTTTGCAGGCACAAAATGATATCTAGGTTTAATGTGTATTGATAACCATGATATTAAGTCTGATAGACTGTCTGGTTCCACTTCTGCCTGAAAGAACATAATATAACTTATATTTCCAACATCCATCTATAAATTGTGTGAATGTGTATGAATAAATAAGCTTGATAGAAGTAGGTTTCACTCAGAGGAATTAATTATTTTCATTTCTTAGGTCTGGTAGTAAGACAGTGTGGTGTGAGTTACGCCTCTCAACACATAATGTCTGAATAATTGGACAGTAAGTAGAAAACAAAATATATTAACAATGGTTCCATCTGCCACCCTGCTATCAAAAAAGTTTATAATACATTGAAAGACTATATTTTTGTGATGCGCTGTGATGCTAAAAAAAAGAAGAACTATAATTTAAGACATTATAACTTACAACAAAATGTCACAGTAAGTAAAACCTTAATAAAAATTACATTTTAATTAAATGAAACTAATTTAACCGGATTAATCACGTATATTTAAGATTTTTACATTTAATATGTGTAATAATCGCGAAAATCAAAGAACTTATTACATTTTAATTATTATAACTTTTATAGTTTATCATCCAATCATGTATTTAGTAATAAAAATAAAACAATACATATAAACGTGTTGTTTCATATTAACAAACCTTTTGATTACTGTCTTGCTGTATACCAACAGGCCACACAGTAGTAATTAAGATATCAACACCCCTATATTCACTTTGTCCTCTAAAACATGCGTCTCTCACAGCACTACAGTGACTCGGTTCAAATGTACACATTGGTATATCTTTCCCAAGCTCACGTCTCGACAGGCCAGTTAAATAAGCAATCTTAACATCAGCACTGGTTGTAAAAATACCTTTTGTACCTGTTAGTATGTTTAATACATGTAAATTATATGGCAGAGTAATAAATTTGAGGTTGTCAGGATGCAGTGGCAATGTATGACTGTAAATGTGGCGACTGTGGTGTGTTTGATTGCTACTTAATAAGGAGACAAAGTGTATGGTTGAGTTACATCATACTCAAAAGTCTTGAAAATAGGGTGATAGTGAAAAATTAAGTAAACTTAACACAATTAGGTTTAAAAATATATATGATAAATAGTAAATATTACCCATATAAATAATATTAGGAGCTATCTCAGCACCTTCTTCACAGTAATATGGAACGTGGTCACTATTAGATGGACCAAATATGTATGTGGTAACTGGAACTGTAAACAAAGTATAATCTTAATATTATATACAATAACAAAAAATACTTTTATTATTTTATATTGAACAATTTTCATATTTAATTATAACCATTAACAATATTATTGTCTAATAACCTGTAAAATAAATTTAATGAAAATTTCAGTTTACCTTTTTTTGCGCCTGAACGATATGGGTCTAATTGAGCATTGTTTGAACCAAAAAAGTTTCCCGCGCAGAGCAATACATCAAAAGGCCCAGATTTTTTTGTAATGCTTTCTACACGGGAAAATAGTGCGTTAAAATTTCCGTTTACATCACCACAAACGAGCCTACAAAAATATTATAAACAGTGGCATAGATCTAGAATAGGTTAAACAATTTTAATTGATTATTGCGACTTACGTTTTTTGTTTTTCTGTCATTATCAATTTGTTTCTATTAAATATACAAATAGCAAAAATACACCTGCTGTATAGTTACAACCTTACAATTTAAACAATTAAATGGTTATATCGACGTTATGTTTCAGCTATGATAATTATATCCATTACGACAACTTTACTTCTTCTTTTTATTTATTACTTTTAATTAAGCGTGCATTGTAAGCTTGTAAACTTGTGAAGAGTTAAAAATATACTTCACAAACGTCAAACAGACCGAAGATTTGAGGCTTGAAGTTTGAAACTTTGAAACTTTGGGTATATGTGTTCTGTGCTTTGAAGAATCTATGAATCTACATTCTACAAAATATGTCAAATAACATTCAATTGAAGATTCAATAATGTAGCCATGTATTAGGGCAAAACGTAAAAAAATTAATGAAAATAAAAATAACAAATGTTATTTTTATTACAAAAATATTAATAGTGTTCTGATAAACGTATGCATATCCATAAACACAATTTACATTTTTTATATATTGAGTCATGTAATTCACAAGGCGGTTGTTTGTAGGAAATATGAAACAAAACACATAGCGAAACCAATTAAAGCGTAAGGAAATCTCATAATTATAATGATTATGATTTGAACAGTTGTTAGTTTGTATGTACAATGTACAATTTTACAAAAATTAAATAGATGTTCAAAATATTATCTTGTTTTTTCATAAACTAGAACATTCACAGAAAGATAATCTTTATTTTCTTATAAATGCTGTCAGAACACATGGCATATCTATTGATCCTACAACCATTCTTAATAGAAATTTCTTATATTTTTATTTTTTATGATAACAATTTATACTGCATAATAAATATACAACTATTATTAATTCATATTTCAAGAGAAATTTGATATTATATCTAAAGACGGAAGCATTTTAAAATATAACTTAGTCTAAAAAATGTTTCTATTGACCCGGTATATTATTCATACATTTATTTTTTTACGGAGTTTATTTTGGATTGGCAAGACTTCTTCTAGGCAAGATCTTAAGTTCACACTTGGCATTATTTCTCACTGTCATTAATAATTATTGACAAATGACAGTTATTTTGTTTACTGTATTAGCGTGTTGATTTTCCGCGTTTTTATTTTTCAGTGTAGATGTGTTGATGCAATATCTTATACTGCAGTCATGGCTTCATCGAGCAAGTTACCAGGAACTGGATTGGAAGATGTTGGAGTACCTGGGCAAACCTTTCTTCGTGATGCCCTTACAAGCTGTACTGATCCACTTAAAGCTATTGAAGAATTTCAACTAGAAAATGGCATATTACTGCCCTCGCTTAGGCCTATGCTTCCATTGCTCGATCTTCATGGAGTACGTAGACTCGATTTTCATACATCGGTTTTAGAGGAATTACGGGAGAAGTTGATAACGCATATTAATGACTTACGTAAAAAAGACAAAAAAGAACATGAAAAGAAACTCAAAGAGTTGTTAAATAAAAGCTTTTCTGTTGTTAAAGTAAAAGCCCTAAGACCAGTTATTATGAGCATATTAAAAAATACTCCACACATTGATGACAAATATTTAAGAGTATTGGTACGAGACAGGGATCTTTATAATGATACAGATACAGAGGTAAAAAGACAGATTTGGCAAGACAATCAATCCCTATTTGGAGATGAAGTATCACCATTATTAAGTCAATATATTAGAGAAAAGGAAAATATATTATTTGACCATGAAAACCTTTCAAATTTATTTTTCTTTCCATCACCAAAGGTTAGACGACAAGGTGCTGTTGTGCAAAAGCTAGCTCATATGATAGGAACCAGTATCAAACTCTATGACATGGTATTGCAGTTTCTGCGTACATTGTTCCTTAGAACAAGAAATGTTCATTATTGTACTTTGAGAGCAGAACTTTTAATGGCACTTCATGATTCAGAAGTGCATGACATTATATCTGTAGATCCGTGTCACAAGTTTACATGGTGTTTAGATGCTTGTATAAGAGAACGAAATGTTGATATTAAAAGATCTAGAGAACTTCAAGGATTTTTAGATAGTATAAAAAAAGGAACTGAACAGGTTCTTGGAGACTTATCCATGACTTTATGTGATCCATATGCAGTTAACTTTTTAGCAACATCTGCTATCAAAATACTCCAGCATTTGATAAATACAGAAGGGCTTCCAAGAGACAATACCATTTTAATTTTACTGCTAAGAATGCTAGCACTAGGATTGAGTGCATGGGAAATAATTGATTCACAGGAATTCAAAGAGCCCAAGCTTGATAGTCAAGTTGTGACTAAATATCTTCCAGCTTTGATGTCTCTTATGGTAGATGATCAAGTTAGAGCACTGCATAATAAACTACCTCCTGATGAGAGAGAGTCTGCCATTACAACAATTGAGCACTCTGGTCCTCCGCCTGATGCTTGTGAAGCCTATATGAGAGAGAGTGCTGTGTGCGGTGTTATAGCAATGTATTACACATTACATGCGGCCAAATTGAGGGATAGAGGAGCTATTCTAAGAATTTTAAGCATATTAGGTAGTTGTAAAGATGGTAGAGCATATGAAGATCCATTTTTACATGCATTAGTAGCCTTGTTGATACAGCTTCCAGATGAATTCCAAGGTGAAGATTTCAGTACTGTGCTGTTTGATGAATTTTTCTTTGCTGGTCTGTCAAAGGACAATGTTACAAGGCATTTACTCAAATTACTATGGTACATTCATCCAAAGCTACCAGAAACTAGAATTCAAACTTTAATGAAGGCTTTACAGCCAGGAACACAACACAATGAATCTGTTCATAAACTCTATGAAACATTACTACAGAAAATGCATACACAAGCAGAACCAGCGCCTAGTACTACTGAAATGGAATATTTAGATTCCCCTCTAATGAGTGTTCCAACACCAGCACCTTATCATATGTAGTATGTGTATCATAGTATAATACTATATTAAGTTATTAACATGTCTATTAAATAAATTTAAATATATTATATATTAATAAAGATAATAAGACAAATAAATATTCATTTATTTATTTTTGAAAATAACATTTAAATTAAAAAAGTTTGCTAGTTTTATTTTCAAAAGTGAGTTTTCTTTTGTTTGCTAAAAATACATCAAAGACACTAATAGTGATTTATTTGTTACCATAGCTTTGGATGAATGAAAATTTAAATTCATACAATTCAATTAATTCCTTCGAGTGGCGATCGAACTCATAACCAGTCCCGTTTATAGTCACTTTGTGCCCCTGTGCCATGACTGGCCTCAATGAACCAATTTCATTGTGATTTTTCTTAGAGGAAGGCTTTGTTAATCGCGGTGGTTCTTATGCTACATATTATGAAAATAGTATTAGAAATTTAAGAGCCACAAGCACTTTGCTAAGATAAAGTAGGGATTTAATGGATCGAGTTTTTTTTCATATAACAATAATGGTTTTGTTTTTCCATTAGGGTTTCATTTTTTTTTCTTAACAATCGGTAATACTGTCAAGGCGGCTATGGCCAATATTTTATTATCTATTGTGGATTATGAAATTAAAAAGTACATCAGCTTCACGCTGTGTCCCGTATACAGAAAGGTAGGCAGAGGGAATCTATTGTTGGGACACTCCGTTCCCCACTTTCCGCCGATTGTTTCGAAGCATTGCGTGTTGACTACCGGAACTCAACGCCGGGCTTCTGACTTGGTGCCAGAGCGAAGAAATTAATATTAAGAAATAATTATCCATTCCCTCGAATGGGAATCGAGCCCACAATCCGTCAGTCAGACTCCTGTGCCCTTATGCCACAATGGAATCAATTGGAATTGAAGTGGACTATTTACCCTTTGCACTCCGTTGTCGCCGTATTTGCGACATAACAGTAAAATAAATATAAACGTAACAGTAAATAATAAAATAAAAACAGTAATAAAATAAATACGTTACAGTAAATCCGCTGGAGTACAAAGGATTCAATTTCTTTCTATTATAGTTATTGTCTACAAACTAAAATACTGTAAAGTAAATCTTTAAAATTTATCGTTTATCAAAGTTCAAAGATTGAATCGAAAAAAATTAAACAATAATAAGGATAATAAATAAAATTCACTCAATAATCACTGTAAAATTTATTCATTAGTACTGACTTATTATAAACATTACAAAACAGTAGAAATAAGAAGTTAAATAGAATAAAAAAATAATACGAAATTAAATTCTATATAAAGTTCTTTGGACGGATAAGAAACTGAGCATGTTTAGGCGAATAAGTCTAAGTATTTATTATTTTAGATATAGTTACAATATAATATATATATATGTAAATGTGAAGGCGGTTATAATTTTATGCACGATGTTCGCGACGGTCCGGCTTCAAGTCCAGTGAGTGCAAGGACCTTAGTGACCTGGAACGTTCGAATAACGAGGGGTCTGTGTAAATTGGCTCGCTGCCGTCGTCGAACGCGTTCGCCAGACGACCTGATGATCCAGCCTCTTCACCTATTTCAGTGAAATTTCTGCCTAATCCACTAGAAATAGATAGAAATAAATAATTTATATGTTAGTTGAAGTAAATTACGAAATTTAATTTACTAAAATCAGGTTCACGCTGCATTCCGCACACAGTAGTGAAGACAGAGGGAACCGTGGTGTTAAGACACTTTATGTCCCACTTTTCGCTGAATTGCGTGTTTAGTGGCGGACCTCAACGACGGGCTCAATTGCCTTGGTGAGAGAGCGAAGAAAATGAAAATAATATTTCATTACTACTAAAGGGGATCGCAATAAAAACCGTCGCGTTTACACGCAACAACGACAACGACAACTTCAATTATTAATTATTATTAAAAGCATTAAGTAAAAGGCAATCAACGAATTATTAAACACAGTTTATAATCTCCATAAATAAGATAATGATTAAATTGTCAATAACAAACAAAACGAATACCTTAAAGAGAATGGTTTATGTAGATGTGACGCGGAGAACAGGGAGGGTCTCGCGGGGCGCGGCGCGGGCGCGGCGGCGCGCGGCGCTGATACCTCCATGTTCTTGCGGACCACGCGCCAGTAGCGCCTGCGCATATATAAAAGCAATTGTTTAGGAAATTATGGTTAGAAAACGTTTATATATTTAAGTTAATATAATATTTTTATACAGTACCTGTAGTTTTTTTTTTTTTTTTTGACTTGTTATGCGCCACAGACTTCAGTTGTCCGTGCCTTT
>DWAO01000693.1:0-23191 GCA_018230605.1 Heliconius congener | reverse complement strand
AAATTTTCAAGTAAATCGGTTCAGTACTTTCAGAGAAAAATGTGGACATACATATAGACAGACAGACAGACAGACAAGAAATTCAAAGAAAAATTTTTTTACTTTCTATTATTCTTTTTAAGTGTCCCTCTATCCACTCATTCATAATTACTAAATGTACAGACAAAATATTTTTACTCTCTTATTATATATAGAGATATTATTAACAATATATAACTCAATAGTTTTTATTTTTGTTACTGCGTATTTAGCTTAAAATATCAAAATTATCATTATTACTTAGTGAAACCGAACATGTACGAGTACGTGCGCTAATATTATGCGCAGGGGCACTGAACAGAACACACCCATATCTGACCTAATCGAGCAGATCTAAGAGGAATTTTCGTATTTGTTTGAAATATATAAGTTTTTAGTACATGTATAAGAAATTTTGACTGGTCGGGAGTCAGGAGTCATCAATCACGCGCTCTCCCGAGGGGAACAGAAACTATAACATCTCTGTATATCGGCGCGTCTCTCACAATAGTAGTAACAATCGATAACGCGAAGCTTGGATTTCTGTTTCGATTTCTTATTTATTGTTCAATTGGCCCTCAGGAACATAATATTTTAGAGAAACAATTGAGATATAAGTTATTTGTTAACTTGAGATAAAAAAAACTGAAGTAGGTATATTATTCATTTACTATTTTAAAAGGTCAATTATTTTAAATATCAAAGAACAGACGGCGACTGTAGCTGTGATAGTTGTGGGTTCCTTTGCAGCTTGGGGAAATGATTATATTTAAATTGTTTTAATTTCTTCGCTTGGTAGTGCTTTGTCTAGCAACAGAGCACTACGTTTAATTCTGAAGATTACAATTCATGCGGAACAGAGTGTCACATCACTAGTTACCTCTTCCACCAAGCTTTGCGAGAAAAAACATGAAGCCTAGTGTCAAAACATTATTCACTTTAATTTTCAGTCATTTAGAAGACATGAGTTGGTGCCAAATATTCATGTGTTTTTTTTTATTTTTTATTAAATGTATATTTAGTAAAGATAAATATTTCCTTAGAAAACAAACAAAATAATAATTTAGGTATTTGTACCCGCACCTCATGGAAGACGTAGAACCCTTCTGACCATAATTTTGTAAGCTTTATGTATATATTTATCAATAAATGCTACTACCTTGTTTATTATACCTTTTACATACACATCTTAATTAACATGAAAAGGACAGTATTATCAGTTTAACGGAAACTCTTTTGAAACATAATCTTTTATACAATCTGATAATAGCATACGGCACAGGAAACAAACATATTGTATAAAGAGATTTATATCGACAGAGTATATTCAAGTTTTTGGTATGATTCATGTATATTAATTCAATTCATTTCATTCAATATTAATATAGTCTACCTTTATTTCGTTTTGTTTGTATGAATCTACCGTATTTCACAATAGTTACTTGCAATATTTACGGATAATAATCGGAACGGAAGTCAAGCAGAGTGAGAAAATAAAAATATTCAATATTTCATTTTCTCGAGTGTTAATCGAACTTACGCAACCTGCAGCGTTACTGCACGCTAATGCTCCTGCGTCACAACAGGCCTCTCTACTAAATTATATAAAAGGCAGTATTTGATCAGCTCGAGATGGATTAAGGGGCACAATGTTTTAAGGGGCTCCCAGAGTATGTAGTTTAGTCCGACTATAACAGTATATTTATAACTATTTGTAATTGTTGTAAAAAGAACTGATATCGAATAGAGGATATCTCGCTAACGGTAAATGGTGGTTTTTTTTACTAATTATTAACTTCTAATTACACTTACTAATTTTATCACCAAGAAGTAAAAATGTTTTTATACCTACAGCTGTCGCGCTTACAAACAGGCTCTATCCTATTACGTCGATAAAGCAATCTTTGAGTACAGTAATCAACGAAAATAAGAAAGAAACATATCAATACTGGGTATTAATTAATTGATACGATAGAACTGAAGATGACTCTGTTTAAATGCGCCAATCTCAGTAACTACCGCAGTATAAAAAAAATAATGTATTGGATTGTCCATCTATCGAGAAAGGTATATTGCACGACTCTTGTTGTTTCTCTGTAACCCGCTGTAGCCGCGCTGCGGTCCGAGTTACCTCGGGCACTCAGAACGTGTCATGCGCTGTATACGCTGTATACGAGCTCCGACGTAGCTCGATAAGAACTTAGAACAAATTGGTTAGAGCGCCTGGACGGAAGTTAAAAGGTCCTGATTTAGACTCTATTCTAGTTTCGTTATTACGCATAGCAGTAGACGAACTACTACAACACTCTGTTCTTCACTTTGTCCCGCATTCCAGATATTGAGTGGAACTCAACGCCACGTTTCATTTTACGCGGAGGAAACGGACGCCCAATCATAGCGTTTACAATCAGAAACAATCCCACTGCTGCATAAGTCTCCACTGCTCTTGTACTTTTATAACACGTTATATGATAAAAATTCATGAAAATTCATAACACATCGTTAGCGTTTAATTTTTATGCAAAAACATTGCATACTAAATAATCAAGTTAGCTTTTTTAAACTACCACCTGTCGGGGGTTTTGGTGAAGTTCTCATGAAAATTGCTATAACTTTTTACTTCACTTCGTCTACTTGCGTTAAAAGTACTAATTCTTTTAACACTAAACTGAATATTGCCCGTGACTTCGCTCGCTATGCTTTACTGTGATAATAATTGTTAATACCTTTTTATTTTATACAGTACACAGCTGGATAGGTGGTGGTAGTGCTGAGTCTCGGTGAGTGGCTATTCAAATATATTCAAAATACGCTTTATCAAACTGAGCGGAGAATTGCATATAAATATTTAAAAAAAATACAATTTAAAGTTTCAAATTCACTCCCTTAACCTATAATCAGATATATTCCAACTGCACTGGCGGTGTCGGAGGCTACTGATATATAAAGTCACGTTCCTTCGACGTCTGTCCGTGCGTTTTATTTATATTTATTTACTCTCACATGTTGACTTAAATGAGTTAGGGAACTTGGCAGCCAGCGAAGGATCTTTTAAAATATATTTAAGAAGTTCTTGCCGCAGTAAATAATGTTTTCTGCGAACGTACAACTTCATACAAATGAAAATATATGGTTAAATTTATGGAAATTAACTTGTTACCTGTATATATTTTTTTCTATTCCAGAAAGCTTTTAATAGTATATTTTGAATAAAATACCAACATGAGAACAGGGTAACTTAGCATTTGCCTATTATTTTCTTCACCAATTTTCTTACAGAAGTATAAAATAACAATCGCACAAAAATATAAGTGGATTTAATTTTTTTACGTTACTTCAATATTTAAAAGTATAATCTTATCTATGCTGATTATATCTTTGAACACTCTTTACATCATTCAGGGCTTTGTTACCATATTTTTTGACTTTGACATATTGCTATTAAAATAGGTATTTAAAAAAAGAAAATATATTAACCCGACCCCTTAATGTTCAATGTTTATTAATGTTTCTGTCTAGAATGTCTATGTAAATATATTACATATAATACATGCAACTACGAGTATAAGCTAACATTTAATGCATTTTCAATTTCTATTATGTAACATTTTCACCATACGATTTCTTTCGTGTCCTTTCTCTCCGCACAGCGTGACATTGGCGAAGTGAACTGGCACGTTCGGAACGCCATAAGCAAAGAACATACAAAAAAATGCGTTTGTACAAAACAGTAAAGTGTTAGGAAGGACATATTGCGCATTAAAGGAATAAATCAGCATTATATAGCATTTACGCCCAGCTTTAACTCGACTCGGACCGCGACGTGACCGCGGCGCGGCGCGGCGTGCTACGTAATAACATCATTTTCTATCTATTGAGAGCTTTTTAGATTAATATTCTTTTAGTAATGTCTTATCTGAACGCAAATGACAGTTGTAGGTTCGATAGCTACTCAGGGGAATGAGTGAGATTTTCATTTCCTTGGTCTGGTAACAAGATAAGGCGAAGCGTTGATTTCCGCCATTCACACGAACGTAAAAAAATATCTTAATGCTTGGTTTCCTTTACCTATACTGTACATATATACCTAAATGCGGAATACACAGTGATACTGAAAAAAATTGTTATAAATACATTTCGCATATCCTAAGTTATTTTTAAAAACAACATTTTTAATTGGAATCTGAGTCGGTGCATTATTTTGTTTGCTTCTATTCTGCCTCCGTGATTTTGTTAGACATATAAATCCGCTGGTTCTATCTGCTTCATTGTTTTCATCCTATCACCTGTATCTCACACATATCGGAGTAGACAGAGATGATCCAGTGTTCAGAGTCTCCGTTTCCATCAGGACACATCTGTTCCCCACTTTCTTTATCTCTCTATTTTGTACTATTTTTTTTCTCGCGGCTTCAACAGTAAGGTGACGTGAAAATGACTTGCAGTTGTGTATCATATATGTGTGACAGATTTTAAGTGCCCGAGATAGCTCTGACCGCAGGTTTATGGGGAACATCGAAACGGTTAATAGAATAGAATTTAGTAAGTTTTCCTTTATAAAAGTAAACAAAAATAATTTGCCAATTTGAACCAGTAGGTAATTCGTGAGATTAGAGCGTTCAACCTCTAGAAACTCTTTACCTATAACATATTAGTGTAGATAACATGTTTAATAAAAAAAAGGTATTCTGACTTTGAAATATGCATAACATTTCATATGTAATATACTAATACGGAGTAAGAACACCGGCAGTGAACCAGCAACTTTATTGAAATAATTCTACAAACTTTCTTGGCTTGTAATATTTCAAATGGATAGATTTATGCGACGTCGGATATCGACGTTGAGTGAACAAATTAATGTATTACGTTACACACAAGCAAGTTTTAGAAGAGATTTTTTAATAGTTTTTATTTTGTGTGTTTTTGCTTATGGTGATTGTCAACGGCCGTGGGTTCGATCTTCACTCGAATGATTGTATTAAAATTATAACTCCCTGTTGCCAGTATCAATGGTGGACAAAAGGCATTGTGGAGTTCCACGCGATAGGCACTATCTCGAAAATAATGCGGAAAGTAGGCAACGGAGTGTCTTAACACTGAGCTTTGTTTATTTTGCTATAAAGGGAAAACGGCGTGAAGGTAAAAAACCCACGTGTCCAATCAGGCAAACCTTGTACATTTTTGTAAATTAGGCACAACGTTATATAGTTATATAGTAGAGTTGGCAAATAGAAAGTCGGACAACTACACTACACCCAGTGTGCGATACCGCGGTACTGCACTCCCGCTGAAATACTCTCTGCTCTTTCTTGTAATTTTATTATTTATTCTAAATTTTAAGTTAAGATACCAAAGGAAGGAAGGTATGGAAGGTCTGTCCTAGTAGACCACCGGTGGTCCCTTGATCGCGGATCGTGCTATATAGAAGCCATTACGGCTTCTTTTCACCCTAAAAGTTGTCTACAAGAGATGGCTCCTGAGCCGTAAGAACTTGTCGTAAGTTATCATAAAATTCATTCCACAATAAATTTTTCGTATATGAAAATGAAATCACCAGTTCTATTGTAGCATTTAAAATTAACAATTAAACTAACAAGTTAGCAGAAAAAAAACCGGTAATTCTCTAACAAATGCACTTTTAAAGAAATTTATTTTTTTTACATTTTTTATACTCTACATTCAGCCTTTTGTCTATTGTTCGCGATCGTTCATGTTGCTTTTGAAGTTACAGTTTTATACTTATTTGGTCTTTCTGTGAACATAACGAACAAAACTACGGAAACATTTGTACATACATATAACCTACCTTTATTAAACTCTTCCATTACTGACTGACAACTGATAAACAATGCACAGACGAAACTACGGGACTCGGAAAATCTAAATTTAGCACCTAAATAAGTTATATAGTGGAATATAGGGGAGCGCAAGTTGGTCAATAGGAGTTTTTCGTTTTACGTCTTAAAGTCCACTCATATAAAGTAGCGGCCGAGGAATAGTAATATAGAAGTGGTACGGAGGTGTAGTGCTGTATTGGAAATATTACAATTACAATAGAAGCTTGCACATGCCATGTTGTATATCACAAGTGACAGTTCTGGGTTTCAGTACAATATCTGGAAAAGCTTATTTTGAAAATTTATATAAGCTGCTATAGATATGTAGCTATATAGTTAAAAATAAATAAGACGTGACGCTTTTATAAAGCAAGTGCCACTAGCGGTGTGGACTCCGCTCGGAGCTCGAACTTTGTAGAGGTTATTATAAGTAGTCTAAATTTCTTAGATGTTATAGTTGACATGTTAATAAAGAAGAGGACAGGACGGCGGACAGTGGGGAGCGGAGTGCCTCGACACTGAGCTCCCTCTGCCGACTCTTCAACATTCGGAATACAGCGAGAAACTAAAAAAAAGTACGTTTAGAATATTTTTATTTTCGCCATATATTGATTTAAATATTTGTTGAAAAGAAAGAAATAAAAAAAACATTTCATTGAAATACATGCGCCGTCTATTGATATTGGCTCGTTCAAGAAATGCAAACAAAATGAATAAGTTTATATACGAGTATGTAGAGCGAGTTGCTGATAGCGAAGCGGAGTCATTACATCGGTAACTAGCTAACGCATAAGACTTTTGTGAGTATATTTATTTTAGTTTAAGTTCATTTCTTTATTTAAATGTATTAAATAATAATTACATCGTTTTTAAAATGAATTAGGTATAATCAATATTTATGTATAAAAAAAAAATTATAGCGGTACTAGTTTGTATTGAATAATTTTAGTATATTCAGTTGTTATTATATTGTTGCATACTGCCCGTCCTCACACATGGTACCTCACAATATTAACTTAACGGGAAACGATTTCAAGAAAGATTCAGAACAGATTTAATAAAGAGTTACATTGAAACTCAATATGTTTCTGTTACCGTCAAGAAACTTAAGTTGAAATGGGCAAGCCAAATCATTCGGGGCAAAAAAATGTAGAAACGTTGACGTCCACATAAGAGATGGATGGATGACATTGAAAGTATAAGTATAAATATATGTAAATAAGAAACAACGAAGGACAGAGATGTCTTACATAGACGTAAAATCTCACCTAGCTTCTAGTGAAATGATGAGTAGTATTCATATAAAACAGTTTCTATTGTATCAAGAATACAGTATTAAACCTCATGCAATATTAAACTGTTTAATGTTCGGCACTAAGTATTACACAACTAATACGAAACAAGGATCCGAGCGCCACCGGGATACTACTCAAACATGTAAATAGTTCGGAAGGGTCCGTTACGACAGGGAGGCAGGGACTACAGCCATGGGGAGTAAATCTTATGAAATTTACTGCAACACTCCGCTTTATGACTCTATTGTTTCCGCTGAATTGATTGTGTAGAGCTTACTTCGAAACTATTTAGAGACCTATTGTCTTGCATTGGTCTGTGATGTTCTGGCGTTTACATTGTTTGCCTTTCACAGTGACGGTGTTGGAATGCCTTAGACTGTTATTATTTAGTGTATAGAGCATGACTTACTAAAATACTTTCAATTGAAGTCGTATTCGGGCGAAGCCGCAGGTGAAACGTAGTTAAGCGAAAAAAAAATAAAATAAAAATACTTTTTCTTTCGATATGGGAAATGTATTTTTTGCTTGACAAATTTCTTGTTAACATGCGGCGAAGTTTATGTTCAAAAGTGGAGAAGTTAATTTGATTGTTTTCAACTTTAGACCGGCACTGCTCTTTGAACTTTGTCTCAAGTAGTTTATAAGTTCATTTAAATTTTTGTAAAACGTTTGCTTAAGAAACGAAAATACTGTTAGCAGCACTTAAGTAATATTCTCAGGTTAAATTGCACTTTTGATAGATTTACGATGAATTTAGAATAGATTTTGGGTGTATTCCGCAAAGAGAACCTAGCGTTAAGACACTCCTTCCCCATTAAGACACTTCCGTTCTCCACTTTCCGCTGAATTCTGAAGGCCGCGCTTCGCTTCTTTACCAGAGTGAAATGAAAATATTAAATATTTCATTCCCCGAATGCTAATCGGACCCACAACTATCACGTTTACACACGCTTGTGGCACTACACCACGACTGGCCTCGAAGCAATAGCAGTGAAATTATACAAAAATAAATAAAAAAAATATCACAAAAAAAAATATATACAAATTAAAACTAAACTAAACTAAAGCATAAGCTACTTACACGCTCGTCTTATTTAGACGCCATAAATCTGACTTACTCATTAAATACCTAAACTAGAACTACGAGTATGAGACATATCGGAATTACCAAAGCAGAGGTTTCGAGTTCAATTCGGACATAGTTTTCGTTCGGCAGAAGTTTTCTATCGAAGAGCATTATAGTGTACGTTTCCACGATCGCCGCTCAGACTACGCGACTGTTTGTAATGCTAATTGAGTTTTTAATTGGATTCCCGGCAGCTCGTCGGACCGCTGCGTCGACGTTCGGGTGAATCATTTGCTACGTTACAAAGAAATGAATTTCTATATTGGTTTAGACAAGCGATGCGATATTGCGACAGTATGATAGATTGGCTATGAAATATTTTTTATGCAATATCTCTATTAACTTGACTTCAAGTTCACGCTGTATCCCGCAGATAGCAGTACCCTGCTGTAGAAGGAACCTGTTATCAGTCTTAACACTCCGTTCCCATAGATAGGTACTATGACCATAGACCATAAAATATAATGTGGAACTAAAGTAACGATTAATTTAATTTTAATGTTTCTCTATCTAAACAAAGTAATCAAAATAATCAAGTACTCATTTAAAAAAAAACATATTTACGCTTTTTCTCGCACATCGCAGGATAAACAGAGACACCTAGACTACTACACACCGTTATTTGCTTTCCATGCAATTTTCGAGACATTGCGTGTTGAGCGACGGAACTTAACGACGCGCTTCATGTACAAACGAAGAAAGGAAAACAATTCAAATACAATAATTTCTCCGAATGTCACTGCCCATTTCAAGAAAAACGGAACGTTTTGTGTGAAAAGTAATGAAAAACACTTCATAGTACGTACATATTTTAAGTTCTTTTGACTTCAACGGTTAAGTGAAAGCGGCAAGACAAGCGTTTAATCTAAGCAGAGTGCCTTTATGCTCACGCACGCTCCTGTCGTCCAGGTGCTGCCCTCGAGGTCTCAAGTAACGCTGTAAAAAGTGAATTTAAAACGTCTTCGTCACTCTTTATCCCGCACAGCAGGCAGAGAACAAAGCGTTAAGCGATAATAAGCGATCTGTTTCCTAATTACCGTTTCATTTTTAAAACATTGGGTAGTGGCGGAATTTAACCTTCATGTGTCCGAATGGAGAAGATAAAATACTCCCTGTCGTTTAAGACGCAGACGCTGCTAGCAGAATTGTCTTAAGCCTAGTTTCCCAGGCTCCTTCTGCCTCCTATGTGCGGGACTGTATTCCGCATAGCTAAAAAAGTATATCGAAAATATAGTTAAGTAATTTCTCTTTAAAATTATCTTATTAATAGACGAGATAACGCTATGCGTTTTCTATTCCATCTGAGTTGTAACACGTGAGGCGCGCAACGTTGTTCCAATGTTTGTGTAAAACTCAGCAGTGTAAGGGCCGCGCCGCCCGTGTTCCCTTAAATGACTTATTTTCATTCACTCTCTGTGGTAAGATTATCAACACGCCATATCTCGAAAATTAAAATATCTTAAGACTGGGTCCCCTCTGTCTACTCTGCTATATACGAGATACAGCGCGAAGCAAAAACTCAATCAATGTCAATATATTGTATGTATATTGCAGGTATTTATTAAAAAAACGTTTAAGTGATTAAAGTGAAGAAAAAAATATGGCAGCATTATCTAGGACGCGAAGTAGGTGTTTTATAAAAGAAAGGCTAAATACAGTATTTATATTCGCGCTCACGTCCTCGCTACGATAGGCCTCGAATACACAGTCGGGTGAAAAATACGCCTAATGCCACCAATATATCTTTACAGACTCTTTTGTTCAAACAAATGGAAAATGTTTGTCGGTATGCGGTTACTTATAGATTTTTTTTATAACCTAGCGAGTATGTCTCATATATTGCGAAATAAATAGAGATTGCCTAGTATCCAAACACTCTTGTAATCACTTTCTCCTTCTGTGAGAAATGAACATATAATAAACACATCACCAGTCAGAAATCATTAAACTGCGCAAGCAAGTCCATTTTCATTGTATTGTCTAAATGAAATATCTATTTGGTTGGTTGTTCCTTGTTTTACTTGTCTTTACCTTTTGTGTTTACCTCTTCCGTTACTGAGCAACAGAAATACAGCTATTAACTATTGGACTTGGAAATATGAAATAAGTGCGGTATAAAGGTTCCTTATGAACTGGAGTACTCCCTTGGAGTACCGAGAATAACAGGAAAACAAGATCTCCATGATACATTTTAAAGTTCACATGGATACCAGACTAGCGACCATCGTGCTTAGACAACCAAGTAACAAGCATTCTCTAGGCACGTAACAAAAAATATTCCGATAAATAATAAAATTCAGGAAAGTAACCATGTCAGCACGACACGCTACAGTAAGTGAGTGTCCGCGGGGGTTCCGCAAGTAACCTATAAACACATTAAGGAGTCGCGACACCTCGCTAAGTGTCGCTTTTGTACTTTTAAATCATCGTGTATGTACATTGAAATTATTTAGCTTTGAGAGATTATTGTGCACCAGTATATTTAAATACTGCAGCTACTTTTTAATAAATTTTGACACGTCAAAATTATCACAATTATCATTATAACATAACAATACTTGTGTGGTAGGCAGAGCAGACAAAGAGTCAAGACTACATTTGCCCTTTCAAAACAACGCCGCACCTTGTCTTGTCTGCAGTTAAATGAATAGTTCATTAACTCTAGCGGTGACCAAACCCAAAACAATAACTTGGATTAAATTTTAACCAAAATTAAGGTATTCAGTTAGATCTGTTTCAACTGCGGCACTAATTTATTACATAAAAATCAAAATGTAACGCAATGTCTCGAAAACTGGGCTGAAAATAAGGAACGTAATGTCTTTACACTAGGTTTCCCCTGCGTGCGGGAGACAGCGTGAAGCTAAAAGAAAATACTTAACATCATTTTATATCTGCTATGTGCAGGCAGAGGGAGAGTTGTGTCAGTACCACTGTTCCCCACGCATAGTCCAATTTTCAAGATTTTACTGGTTGAGTCGACGAACTCAACACCCAAAAGAAAATAATCCATTCCCCCGAGTTCAGTGTGAGCTTTTGCCACTAACTTTAATGTTATTTAAATATAAAAATGATATGTATTACCCGTTTAAGATTAGAACCCGTGAAACACAATCACACTTTGCTGCCGCGCTTAACAGAGCCAGCACTATAACTGCGTATCGCCTGCACTGCACTGTACGTGTGTTACAAATTCAACAATTCGTTCCAAGTTTACGACTGTAATAAAACCTTATCCAGAATATTTAATTTAATACACTAAATCGAGTAAAGAAATGACCAGTCGTAAAGAGAGCTTAAATAAGCTTTTGTTCTTTGTGCGCCAGAAAAAGAGGTCTTGAATGAAAACTGTAAAGACACCAGAGGTACATCTCTATTACGTTATTAGTACGTGCGGGTTTGTACTGCTACTATATACAATATTGCGATTTATATTCTTACGTAAAAGCATAACGGGTCATATGTGAAGATTTGAGACGACCGATAACCGACATTGGTTCAGAAACTGATTTAATATTAGTTGTCGCTCGCAACTTCGTTTGCGTGATTTCTATAACCTTTGCAATTTTATTTCATTCACCACCCACTGTGAAGACGTAGTTCCAAATGAATAAAGAATGATGCCAGTAAAGCTGCAGTCATTCATTCTTATAATACCACAGTATTTTTTTAAGTAAATAACTATTCTAATATTACAGATAAATCTTAAGATTTTACTAATTGCAGATACTGCTGGTTAAAATGGGAAAAAAAAACTTTTATGTTGGATAGTTCATAGGTCGAGGAAGGCTACATGCTGTTTTATATCACGCAATATGCACAGGAATAGGTAATTTTAAGACAAATGTATAGGTTTTCTAATTAAAGTAGTTATTTAACAATTTGAATAGCTCGCGTGTTAAACGGCGCCGGGACAAAGTGTCGGCGGTCGGCGGACATCTGTCTCCCGCGTTAGTAGTTTGTTTAAATGTTACTCCAATAAACTTTACTTTGCCGAGCGTTAGCTATTTTCATTAAAACTTTCGTTTTCGCAAACAGTCGTTGCCGAAATTTTACTTGTTTCTAGAATTTAATGATAAAATACCCTTCAAATTATTGATAGTCACGGTGTGTTTTTAATAACTTTTAAACGACTCAAACTTGGCTTAACATTTTTTTTCAACTTGTCTAAATTTCACCATTTTTAACCGTCGTCTTTCACTATTTTTACTTGCCTAATCTGTTTTTTTTGCATATCAGATTTATAGTATGTTTTATTATAAATTCATTTCGTCTCTCTGGTAACAAGACAAAACCACCACAATGAGACGCTGGCGTCCGTTGTATTTTAGACGTAATTTATGGCGTGGGAATTGAAATTGAACATCTACCTTTAACTGTGTTACGGTGTCGTGCCACTTAGTACTTAAGTGATCTAACCACTAAAAATCATAATTTTATTTGTAGAACGTACAAGATAAGGGTTTAAAGCCGGTCTTTAAAATCACAAATGTAGATAAGGATAATAATGATAAAAGTTTAGTTTCAAGGAGATTGCTACAACTTCGTTGGTCGTTATGTTCTACGATATAGCTACGAAAGTGCTACGCCGTAGCCGCTTGGTGTACAGAACCTGCCGTTTAACGGCGCCAGGTTGAATGATCGCTGTGGTTTACAGGCTTCATGCAGAGGTCATAGAATTTAAATCGAAAATTTATTTATATGATATAAAAGTTGATTAAACGACGTCCATTAAACGACTCACATTTACATTATCAGAGGTATTTTTGCTTTTAAGGTAGTGAAAATGAGTAAATAAATGAACATTACTATAATATTGAAAATCCACAATAAGGCTTTAAGGTTACCAGGACTTGATTTTTCTGGATTTTTATTGCAAGTTATTAACTTGTAGCTTCGGCGTGGTAGCAGTATATTTCAAGAGTGCACATTTGTTTTCCGTTTCACGCTGTGTATGTCAGTATGTGCCGCAAACAGCACAGTAGGCAGAGAGACATTGATTGCTAAATGAAAAATGTAAATAATTTAATATACGAATCTATCTCGATTACCGCCAAACGCTATCTGTCTGTCCCCTATGCCACAGAATTTTCTCCACTGTGATTACCCATTTTATATAGAACTAGTATTTTATGATTCAATGACCGTTCGAGGTATTGTTTATATATGTAACTCTTTCGTTTTTTTCGTATGGTAAGACAATATGCGACGATGTGTTCCATTACCCTATACAGTATACACCCTCACCCTCGTGTAGGTAAATACTTTTCAGCTGCGACGCGATGGCGTCTCTCTTTAATTTGGTATGTTTTGATCTATTTATATAAATTAATTACTTCTAGCAAGGATGTTTTTAAAAAATATTGTTTTTAGTTTCATGCTGTATGTCGTATACAGTAGGGCAAATGTGAACTAGCGTGAAGACACCCTCACCACCACAAGTCTAAAATACTAATATTTTCCCAAGATAAATAAATACATTAAACTAATAAAATAAATATAACACATACTTTCATTTGTTTCATAATATTTATTTTGTATAACAATAGGTGATACGATTTTGTACGCTGGAACAAACCGCCGATAAAAGAGAGTTCCTTATAAATGCAAAAACAAAAGCTCAACATAAAGCTGTCAGTTCAGATGTGCTCTACACGAATGTATCACACTTATGTACGTTCATATTTCATTATGACGTGTTACCGAGGAGCTCTCTCCTGGCTCTATTATACAATAATTAAATGTAACTTAAAATTAAGTTTAATTTTAATTTAGTATTTAATAAGAGCACGAATAGCTTAATGCTCCAGCTGTCACGGTTAGAGCGCGGCGTCAGCTTAAAACAGTCATAATACAGTCGTGTAGTTTCATTTAGATTTGGTGCTGTACTTGTGGCGTGGTTCATACAGTGGGAATGTTCTCAAATGTGACTTATATAATAATATGTGAACTGAATATGCTATTACTGCAGTGGTAGCTTTTACTTGGAACTTTATGTTATTTATATCACGCTTTAGCACATACCCTGTCTTTCTTTGACGCTTTATAACGATTATTTTTTTAAGTTTTTGTTATTTAAGGACATAAATTACTACATTTTTTTTGGTTCGCCCTGTTATGATAGAGTAGCTTTAAGTTCAGTTTTTAATTATTTACATGCATTTTCTGGTTATATAAGAAGATAAAGTGCGACTTTAAGATTCACCACTCAACACGCAATGTCTCAAAATGTTAGCGGCCAGTGAGGAAGCGGTGCCTGCGGTCGCAGAGCGCTAAGATACTATGCGGAATGCGTGATGCAGTTTTTTTTATTTTATTCCATACATTTTTTTTCATTTATTTATATAAAAACATTTTATAAGCAATAATTTTTATTAAAGCTTCAATTTTATTACAAAAATGAAATTTGACTCCCACTTTTATAAGTTTCCAGTCTTTAATTAAAATTACTTTGAAAAACAGTAAGAAAAACAACACAAATAACCTTTTGTTGAAAGTTATAAAAAAATAACCCTTTTAATAAAATATTGTATAATAATAAACGGTATCAGGGCGAGTCGTGGTGTGGAAGCACAAAGTGTGACTGTAAAATCGACTGGTTGTGGGTCCGATCCCATTCGATGAAATGAAATATTAACATTTATATTTACATTTCTTCGCTCTGGTGTCGACGCAAAGATTGGCGGAACATTATTAGGGGACAGAGTGTCTTAACACTAGGTTCCCTCTGCCTACCCAGCTGTATATATGTATAATATGTATATCGTAGTTCGTATTTGAGTTGAGTTTTATTCTTAAATCAGACTGAATTTGAATTTGAGTTCCGTCATTAAATACTCAATTATGTCGAATACTGGGCAGTCCCTATGAAAGAGTATCTTAACGCTAGGCTTATTTCGCCTTTCCTACTATATGCAGCGAGAAGTAAATATTTCCATATCTCCGTTCTGGTAGTCAAAGCGTAGCGTTAAGTTCCGCCGCTACATACGTACATCCAAGTAAGTAGCTACCACAAACAGATAAACATATAAATCACAATAAATTTGCTTTATATGTATGTATAATAACAAAAAAATGGGTACCTAATTTCAAACAAAACGCTAACGAGTAGTGATGCGAAGTGAGTGAGTGCGAAACAAATACGAATATACACGTGAGTTAATCAAAAAATAACAATGTGCAATTTGCGCATCGACAGAACTCAATTAATAAAATATGTATTGTATGTATCAGTATGAATGAATGTATGAACGTATGCAGAGGGAACGCAAAACGTTAGGGATTTTGATCTTTTCCACGTTGAGACCTTCTAAGACTTAGTAATGAAGAGTATTTTTTTTTCGTTCCAGCTTCACGATAGGCTTCACGGTAGACAAAGTGTTAAGATTCCGTTCTCCACTGTTTTCGAGATTGATTTTTGAGTAGAGGAATTCATCAGGGTTTGATTTGCTGGAGCCGAAAAATTAAAATAATTTAAATATAATCTATATAGAAATTTAATACTCAAAATCACAATAATTTCTGTAACAGGTTATCAATTTGTTTTTCACTTTACGCTTTGTTCCGCATATAGCAGCGTTTGTAGAGTGCACCTAGTGTTAGGACATTTTGTTCTCCGCTTGCCACCTGGACTTGAGACATTATCTATTGAGAGGTGTATATATAAAAGGGCAAAGGGATAAAAGGGTAAATTAGGGACTTTATTAAATTTAACAGTATGGTCATCGAGGCCGTAATTGCGCAGCGTCATTATCGAAAAAACTGCTCTAATTGTCTTTAACAAATTGTTAATGATATAAGTATCACACGACGCGCACACCTCGCCGTGGTAATAAAAACAAGCAATCTACCATTTAACTACTCTCAAGCAATATTTGTGACATCACAAATAAAATACCGAAAGTGTCAAGGAAACGGCGTCGTTACTGAACGAACGTATTTTACTGTAATGTTAGAGTGAATGACCGGTGAGGATGACCCGCGTCTTTATATCACCTTCAAGTACGAGCCTTTGGTATAAGCCTTTATATATTTTTATACATAATCAGAGATAGAATTGTAGGCCTAAAATGTTACATATTAGAGATGAAATTCGAATGAAATATTGTTAATAATGCTACATGTCTTGTAGATCTCGGTGTATGTATCATGAGAGACATTTACCACTTCACAGTGATAAGTCCTATATAAATGTGTACAGTTGATGATTCCTTAGTGCCATATATTATTTTAATATGAATAATGGTTACTGTCTATACTAGTCGTCGCCCGCAATTTCGTTTGTTCGGAATTTATAAAATATAATATAATATTTCACTTCTTGTCGTTCCAGTAGGAATTTTGATAAATATTTTTTAGCGCCCCCTTTTTATTACAAAAAGGGGCAAACAAGTTCTGAGGGGCATCTGACGGTACACACGATGCCCTCAAATTATAAAGCTCAGAAAACACTTCAAGGGAAGATCACACCCGTTAGTTGCTAAAAATGTATCCAGGTGCTGGTACGCATGACATTTATTCCTGAGGCGAAATAGAATATTTTTTATGAATCCTATAGTATAGGCCCCATAGGTAGAATACCAACAGAGAACCTACGCCTCTCCTTGTACTTGAGGGTTCGAAGCCGTTTGTAGGTGCTGTCATCTGTATAGCAATAGATGCTGCTGGAATGCAACATGCGATTAGAAGTTACTTAACCTAGTTGTACTCCATCATCAGCATGAAAAGCCTGACCAATTCTGTAAATGTGCTTATTTAATTCGAGCAGCCTGTTTAAAGCTGGATCTGGCAGGTAAGCAGCAATGAGTTACGTCTATATTTCCCAAACTACCTACATGTTAAACTTTCTATTAATATTTGGTTTTTTTGCTGCGTGCAAGAACTGTACCAAATCTGTATAATACAAGCGAAGTCCTTAAAATATTACATTCATACATTATTCAGTACTTTCTTAAAATTTTTGCTAACGTTTTTAAGAAAAATAAAATAAATAAGGAAAGGGAGTGAAACCAAGGAAAGATGAAGCTCATTAGTGCTTGACGGAGTTTTTGCAAGAAATACAAGTTTTTTTTTTAATTATAATTTGAAGCTCGTCGTCTAACGTGCGGTGTATTTGTCACGGAGGGCGGACGCGTGGAGCTTTTACAAAGGAACTCTTGAAAATATCCAACTGGATAAAAATCTTTTTTGGAAGCCTTTTCTTAAAACGTGGCCAAAATATTTAGCCTCCCAGCTAACCAAATTTATATAAGCTTGTTTTTTTTCCCCTCCACGCTGATCCACGCATCACGCACGCATATCATAAGCAGAGGTAACCAAGTGTTCTTATTTTTGAATAAATTTTCTTATATATATTTCAATTTGACTCGTCATCAATCTTCATAATGAAGTTCTACATGTATGTGGACATTTGTCTAGTTTCCCCAACTAACATACGAATAACATAAGCAAAACTGCATAACAGATGTAAAGTAAGCGAATAAGTCACAGCCCAACGTATTCGGCACAGTTTTCACGCGAGGCGTAATTGCTCAGTGTCGCAAAAACCCACCGAGATTGGAATCAGAGTGAGAAACGAGAATTAATGACCTTCGCTGACGAGGGGAAATGGCGAAACGTATATTATATATATAGAGCCGCTATATGTAGAGTCATATAAATACCACTCTACTTTTTATGCCTCTTTATGCTGGCGCAAAACAAATATATCTGCCCTATATGTAAAGACGGGTGGGACAAAACGATACGATATCAATATAGAGAGGAAATAATAGGAAATCGAACGAAACACCATCTGCACTCTATACGAGTACAATATACGTAACATAAAACTGAAGTGTCTGTTTGTAGATTGAAAATAGATACGCCGCTTGTGAACTATTCATATTTTTATTTAAATTTTAGAGCTGTGTGATTCCGTGTAAAACCGAGTGAAGATCGCATCCAACATGCCCTGGATGCTCAGACGCTGCTCCATTGCGCCATAACGACCACCATAAAGAATATATACAAACAAATAGATATTTTTAGATGTAGGCGCTGGTCGCTGATCTACGTGAACACTGATAGATATACTT
This sequence comes from Heliconius congener, assembly GCA_018230605.1. NCBI lineage: Eukaryota > Metazoa > Arthropoda > Insecta > Lepidoptera > Nymphalidae > Heliconius > Heliconius congener. The sequence goes on along the minus strand of DWAO01000693.1, from coordinate 4,836 downwards.
TATAAAGCTTTCTTATGCCACATGTCATGTCATACGTGAAAATAATCGTCCAAACCAAGATAGATCTGAGACTACAGAGGTAGGCATCGAGGGTGTGACTTTTTATAAAGATAACTTTGAGCACTAATTATATTGTTTTGAAAATAAAATAATTCTAGTCGTGTATAGGATATATATAATAAATGTGAGGAATATAATTTAGTATAGCAGGTGAGTTTGTAGTCGTGTAACTTAGGTACACATTCAGTTAGATTGATTAACGTACCTACGTAAGTTAATATTAAGCTTAATATTCTTTTCAGAAAAAAAATATTCTTATCTTTACATTTAAAAGACTACCATTACTCAGTGAAGTGAAGTGAAGAATTCAAAAAGATGAATTTGACATCTAGGTAGGTTAGGTACAGGAACACTAAGAGAGATTTTCTTGAAATTTCTATGAGAAGAAGAAAATTTAAATAATTTTTCCTATGTACGTCTTAAAGTCAACGTAAACAAAGTTGCGGATGAAATGACAAGGTTGCCTTTAAGAAACATCTAATGACCATTCGAGGCAACGATACTCTAAACACATCAGAGAAAACACTTGTTTAAGCAAAAACAGCATCAAACCCACAACTACACTTCATTGCGTGAGTATTAAATATTTCTTACAAAGCTTAATGTTTCATCAACTGTAGTATTGTTGACGTTTGAGATGAAGCTTTTATTCGTTTCTCTGGATCAAAATTTACAAATTGTCAGAGATCAGTGTATAGATAGATACATCTATACACTGATCTCGAGAAAAAGAGCCGAGGACCACTAGACTCGAGTCAGTCGAGCTGTGGCCACTCTAGCTAATGTAGCTACGAAAAACGTACTTTATTTATAAATACTATAAGATTTCAAATTTACCTTTTAGACCTGTTTCACAGAACAAAATGATGAAATAAGCTTTCTCCGACATGAAGTAAAACTTCACATAATCAAAAAGCACTTTTTGTTAAAATTCTTCTCGACCTAAGGATTTACATTCTAATCAGACCCAGTATAATAAAAATATTTTACATTAACAAATAATGCAGAAATCGATCACGTGACTGATCGTTCCCATGATCGACATAAAATTTATCCACACGTTACACAAAACAACACGATGGTGTTACTAGAATGGTTTTTTATGACAAAATTCAACAATTTTTATCTTTACACTGTAACCCGCACATAGCAGGGTAGGCGGAAGGCACTTACAATCTAATGTTAAGACATTCCATTCCTCAATTTCCACCAATTCTGAGGCATTGTGGTTTAAGAAGTAGAACTCAACGCCGAGCTTTCCAACAAACATGTATATATAAATATTAATGAGTTACCTTCTTTTATTGTATTTTGTCGGAAAAGAGTTTTTCTAAGAACTTATAGTCATTATACTCAACGTTTCTGTTATCACAGCTTATCATACAGAGTGGTCATTTAGGGTAAAATAGAAATGACCTCATCTCTACGACGTTTCATTCTGCCTTTTGACCTGCCAATCGTCCTGCATAATAATAGAGTGCGTCGTCGCAGTGCAGTGACGCCGTGCCTCAAACATTTCCCAGTTTTTGCTCTGACCAATGGTTCGGGCGGTAAATAATTAGCATGTTAATCGCGACCCGCCCGTTGTTACACGACGAGGCGGAGACAGAAAATATTAGAACAATTTGACTGAGCGCTTTGTTTTGAACCCAGTTTTATTTAAATAATCTGTACTAATATTGTAAGGCTGAATAGTTTCTTTTGTAAACGCACTAATCTCAGAAGTTATTGGTTTGAATTAAAAATACTTGTTTTGTTGTATAGTTCTTTCATCAAGGAAGGCTATAGTTTATAATAAATCACGTTAATCGTTGCAATGAAGGCCACTGTGCCTGCGGTCAGTTAGTTCAGGCACTTAGAATGTTTGGTACACATTCAATAGCTATTTCCGTTTTATCGCAGGGACGAAGTCACAGGTAAACGCTAGTGTGGTTATAAAGGTATAAAGATATTAAGATAATTTAAGATTTTGATGACAAATAGATAAGATTCGTTAAACAAAAAATATACCAATTTTGCAAAATTCCTCTGTCAAACCCTTTTTTTGATGTTAAGCAAAAAAAAGGACATTTAAAACAGATATTTTTGCAAATAGCTCGCGTCCTACATTTTTTAGGACAAAAATCTTGTTGTAAGTATTTTTATGATGATTTCGTGCTTAAATAATTTAAATTCGTCGACTTTTACGTTACCGGACTGTACTGTGTATATTTTTTAACATGATTAATTTGACTATCGCGGGGCAGATCGAGGCATCGGCACGTTTTAAGCTCGCCTTTTAATAATGCCGACCGTTAATCCTTTATTTGCCATTCCTCCCCAAGACTGTGAAGTCGTCGTAAATTCTAAAAGCTTTTGTTCACTTTGTTCGTGTAATTATTTATGTCAACGCATTTTTTGCATGAATTTTGAGATTTTTCTCGTTGTTTTTTCCTCTTAATTAGAATAGTTATGGTCTTTATTCAATGTGAAATGGTAAATATTATGTTAGCTTTGATTAATGAAGTTTAAATACTTAATAATTATAGAAAACGTACAAAAAAATAACCCAAGTCCTGATACGTCTAATTTTTTATACATTCTCTTAAACATTTTAATTTTTAGGGTCCCGTACCTCAAAAAGAAAATGTAACAATTCATACAGAGAAGTATTCACCCGAGTGAGAATCTAACAACAACCTTCACGTGTACCGTAAAACGCTGTGCCGTTATCTCGAGGCGGCCTCCATTATAACGCTCTGCTAGTGCTCTACAAACTACTAATTTCTATACATATAAAACATGATTTACATCAAATAACGCATTAGTTATGTTTCTATAGTCTCTCAAAGTTAAATAGGATTTGGCCAAAGTTCAATGTTGCTTACAAATATAATTTAATTTCATAGAGATTATGATAATAGAGTTCTGCGTGACGCGTTACGTAGCGTAAGTGCTCTACTGCGACTTAGAGCGAGCTCTGTCTCTACATATATGTATATAAAACAGTTCTCTCTTAAGTGTAAACGTTAAAAGCTTTATAAAGCTTAGTTTAGCTTATAATGTTATAATATTTTCAATTAATACTTCGAAAAGTACTGGTACTATTATTATAGTTATAATTGGAGCGATCGATGGACTGTAATGTCTTTGTTATAAAATACAATGTTAATCTTTGTTCTTTATAATTATCATGAAATTATGATGATAAGATTTTATATCGTTTTGAAAATCAGGTTCTGACGCAGTGGGGTGGGTTTGATGTTAACCCGTTTGCTTAAGGGTTCCTCACACGTATGAATGGATTATTTATATTTCTCGCTCTGACACAATCATGGAGTTCCAACAATAATACGGGTGTCAAGTGATCTGGTTTAACACAACGTTACAACAGACGTCCCCCTGCCTACCGTGGCTACCTGATTTTTGGGAAGCTTCAAGGTGCTTGCTAATAAGGTTTTTCACTTACATTCATCTACATCCTAAATTTACAAGGGAAACTCAAAACTACAAAAAAACCCCCGAGAACATTCAGTACTCGTTAATACACGAACAAAAATCTAAAATTAGTAGCAAAGTTACTGTTGTACTAAACGTAACTCGTTGTCACGTCAATTCTGTAAGAACGAGCCAACTTTTACTTCCCAAACACAGCGGATAAAGCGAATTTTCAGTTTCGCAGATAAAATGCGGCGCATATGTAAAGTTAGAGCGACCACTTTGGCACCCCACTCCCCGCTTGTACCCTGTCGTAAAGCTTCGCGCGCACACTCCTACTTAAAAGAAAAATACATAATTTTTGATAAAAGCACAACATATAGCGGCGTAGGCAGAGGGAACCTAGTGTTAAGACTCTCCGTACCGTGAATTATATTATTATTACAAAAGGTTTGGTGTTACGATAGTACAATTTTTTGAAAAAAATATCGTCTGCTAATAAAGATATGAAGTATATTTGAGACGAAAAGTTACAAGATGACTTTTATGTCCTCTTTTTACTTTTCGACTTTGTATAGAATAGAAAGGGGTTTTATTGTTAATTTTTCAGAAAAGATAATTAAAATTATAAAAAAAACTAGCAAAGACTTTTAATGAAACAAAAAGTAAAATAAAGTGACTATTCCCGAAGTTCAATATTCGAAATTAATATAATGAAGGTTTTTATATTAGTCTAAATTATTTACTTTACACAAATTATAATAAATGAACTTCATGTTAATTTCTAAATACGTTTAAAAGTTGGCGCCATTAACAGTGATAGTGTAACTTTATTGAACAAAACAATCTAATTAGAATAAGAATAATTATATTCATGTTAGTTCATTTTACTGTGAATATTCAATAATTAAATTTAAATAATTAAATAATAATTCAATGTTCTATATTTTCAAACATTTAGACATTAGATTTGCTTATCCAAAACACAAATAACCATCTAAATATAATAGATATTTTACAATAATTAAAAGATTTTTTTTTAAACAATAAAAATATTATTAAATAACCAAATACCTCAGAGCAGTGTGCACGAACCTTACAAGAGATAGGCTTGCCACCGAAGAATGTCCTTTCATCTCACCCGGCAACCGCCACGATCATTGTAAGTCCTACATAACTCAGAATGGTTATTTTTATTTGATACAGCGATTAAATGGCTGACGCGTAAAGCGAATTTGGAGGAATAGCGTCGAGATTTTGTTTATTATTGTATTTGAATCTATGTATCTATGTTATTTTTGAAAGAGATGAAGAAAGGACGGAATGCAAGATCAGTGTAAATGATAAGATATTAGAACA
>DWAO01000692.1:0-23196 GCA_018230605.1 Heliconius congener | reverse complement strand
TAACACTAGGTTCCCTCTGCCTACCCTGCTGTGTGCGGGATACAGCGTAAAGCTTATTTGATTTTTTTGATTTTGATACATTAAACTAAAATTCTGAAAATAGAAAATAAAACAAGCTAATAAAATATTTATTTCTACAAATATATCTAAAAATTAAGACACGAAGGACATACACGTCGTAAGAACAGTACAAAGCAATACATTTTACCATCAAAGCTACGCAGCTCGCTTACAAAGTGGTAAAAATATATCGCGCTTACCGCACAAATCAAATGTTTATGTAGCGTGAAATAACCGCTACGTCCGGCCCCGGGATCATGTGCCGGGATTTATACCTTACGATACGACTATACGACTTGTTATATTTGTTTTAATATTTAAGCTTCCCGCTATATATCGCATACAGCAAGTTAACAAAGGAGAACCTAGGGTTAAGACTTTGTAGTACCCAATTACCAATGTAGCACATTACCCAATTTAAGAAACGTTGCGTGTTGAGTGTTGGAACGCCAAGATCGCCATTTGTGTACCAGTGTTAATGATACAAAATAATTAATTCCCTAGAATGGGAATCAAACCCATAACTACAGCGTTTGCAGTCAGCGTGGTTTATTGTAGGAGAAAATAGTGTAGAATTAAACAAGAAAGAGGAGATCCGAGGATCTTAATACTTAGCTCTATATATGGGAGGGGCATGGAGCAAAACATTGAAATAATTTACCTTGTTCTCTTGTTGTTTTGTATCAATATGAACATCTACAACATCCCAGTCGGGAATCAAGTATCAAAAATCTGTTTTCTTTTTATATTTGTAGCTAGTTATATATAATCAATCTGCACTCCACTTTTTATCAATTCACAATAAAAAATGAACCTAGAAAATAAAAAGTATCGAACCCAAAACAATTTTCACATTAGACTATGCTAGTTTCACTGTGCAATTTTCCACCTACCCACATCGTATAGCTATAAAGAGGTATTCTCAACGTTATAAACTTGAACATAAATAGGTAATGGGGTAGAAGCCTCGTTCATTACCCGGCCGTGTGGTGCCTCGCCGAAATGCAAAACAGCGATGGTTTAAACTTTGCGCCCCATTGTGTATACGTTTCTAGTCTCCCTCCCCTGTAACCGCCCGCTTCATAAATATGGAGAAAATTATAATGTGCCACTCTTTTTTTATTATATTTTTTTTTTGCTTTTTTGGTTAAAAGTGAGCTAAAACAGTTTTTTTGTTAAGTAAAGAGGATGTGTAAGCTTGAATTGTGTTTAGCGTGCGACTGTAAACACGATGGTTTTGAGTTCGATTCTCGTTCGTGGGACTGAAATGTTTAATGTTTCCACTTCTTTGCTCTGGTAACAAGGCAAAGCGCGGTGTTGAGTATTTTAATACCCAATGTCCCAAGAATTGAGTGTTAAAATGGAAAATGGAAGAGTTTTTATGGGAATGGATGAGATGTCTTAACAGTAGGTTCCCAGGCTCCCCCTGTCTACCCTTCTACGTGCTGGATATAGCTAAATAAAAAAATATATTTGAATATATTTTGATAGTTCCCTCTTCTTTTTATTTCATATAAATAGTTAATATAAATATTTCATATAAATAGTATAGTAGCATAAATCAAAATAAAATTTTTAGAACATCTAAAAAGGTAAAAATGGTTTGTTCGTTTTAAAAATAAAAAATAAATCAGCTTTACGCTATATCCTGCACATAGGGTAGACAAAGGGAACTTAGTGTTATGACATTTCTTTTTTCGCTTTCCGCCGAATTTTTCGAGGAATTGCGTGTGGAGTGGCGTAATTCAACGCCGGGCTTTTGCCTTGATGCCAGAGCGAAGAAATTAAAATGTGAAATAATAATATTTCATCCCTGCGAGTGAGGATCGAACCCACAACCGTCATATTACATTCTCGCCCCACGACGGCCTCATTCTCTACAATTTATGCTTTTCATTTAGCATTGCCTACTAATAAATGACTCATCAGATATATTAGCGATTAGCCTCACAGCTCACGTGAGTGCGGTAGACGCATTCGATATTACAATGTAAATTCGACACCGAAATAGGATTTATGATTTGCCATACTAATGATAAAACGCACGTGCAACCTCAATTCTAAATAACACGTAAATTATGTTTCGGAGGGTTCTTATTATTATTATTGTTAATATTATTTTCCAAGTTCGATAAAACAAGAAGTCACGTTGGGAGCGAGCAGTTAACGTACAAGATAACAATAGAAGACGGGCTAAAATTTATTTATATTTTTTTGTTGAATAAACATAAAGAAGAGAGTTCTGCTGAGAGGAACTGTAATGAAACTCAACAGTTGCTTTTTTAATGTCAATGTTGTTAAATTATTACATGGATTGGCTGCCAACTCTAACTCCTTCTCGGCTATTCGTACGTCAAAGTCAAATTATTTGATACATACATATACATAAAAAATTATATCGAGTATTGAATCGAATTGAATCAGCTTCACGCTGTATCCCGCACACAGCAGGGTAGGCAGAGGGAACCGTTATATAACCGAACGTATAATAATATAAACCGAACCTAATTCTGGAGGCATTGCGTGTTGAGTGGTAGAACTCAACGCCGCGCTTAACCTCGACACCAGAGCGAAGAAATGGAAATATAAATTTAAGTAAATATTTCACCACCTCGAGTGGGGATCGAACCCACAATCTGTCGATTTTATAGTCACACCTCGTGCCGCTGCGCCACGACTGGCCTCTTCGACAAAAAAATATAACTAACATTTACCTATAGAAGTTAAATGAAAGACAAAAAAAACTCATTTACAACAAACAAAATAATACAAAAGTCTAAAATAAAATCAAAAGACAATTCAAACTACCAGCATTAAGACGCTCCGAGCGATCCTTGTAAACACGCCGCTGCATAAGTTTGGATTTGCAAATAATGTCGTATAAGCCGTCCAGTTTCAAAATACACTTGGACCCTCCTTATTGCTGGGAAGTAAGGGTTACTTTAAAGTATGTAGAGCTATTATGAAAATGGTAAACATTTCAGTGCATTTCCGGTTCTAGACAACTAGTATTCACTTTGTTAATAGACTCGATTCGATCAATATTATTTTAAGGCTTACGAAGGTCATAAGGTTTATGTTGTTTAATTATTTTGGGATAAAAATGTAATTTATAAAAATATGGCGACATTAACTAAATGAATTAAAAACATCTAATCGTATATGTAGAACGTTTATATATATTAACATAGATTTTTCAACTAAAATTTAAATATTGAAATACTGATATGACCTACCATAATAGCACCTATAATAAATTAAGTGTTCAAAGATTTCGATCTATATATGACATTGGTTATTATTGATACTATTATTATTAAATCAGAACTATAATATATTACCTAAATAGGGCCTTACACATTCTTGAAACATAACAGATTAGGTGGAGAAGATTAGAGGTTAAGACAATTCGTCTTAAGCCTTTCGCGCTATTTTGAGATATATTGAGTGGCATATCTATATCGTAATCGTATCTATATATTTATCGTAATTTTTAAGACATTACGTATTTACAGGTAAATTATCAAGAAAATAGACAAAAATACATATTTTATCATTCCTCCGAGTGGGGATCAAATTCACATTCATCGCGTCAGACTAACATTTACTATTAAACCAAGAAAATAAATAAAGAAAAATTGTGACAGTTTTACTATAGAAATAGTGTGTCTCTAACAATTTCCGCATTCAACTTTCATAAACTAAGACACGTACTTACCTAAAACTTTGTATAGTTTCTGAGGTTCCAACAACTTCCTCAACTTACCTCCCACTGCATGTTACATGTTGATATTAAATTCCTTAGCGCCTTTGAAATATTGTTACCAAACCGAAATATTTAAAATTAAATATTAGAGGGGAAAATTACTTAGTTAAATTAATGAAAGTTAATTTATGGGGAATTTATTGAAAATAACACGTGTTTTTATTTTGTTTTATTCTTTCAATTCGAAACAGCATCGTTATTTGGTTCGAGTTACATAAATTTTTATAAGAACTGAAGTATTTGTTACGTTCATCGTTCTAATCCCAGGAACGACTTGTTTGAATTGATTTTTTTTTATATTGGATAGCCAATTTATCGAAGAGAACTGTAGGGTTAAATAACGGTAATCGTTTCAGTTTATAATATTTTATTTCCACGTAGTTTAATTAAACCCAACCGGAAATATATTATGGATAAACATCGTGAAATTAAAAAAAAATCTATTAAAGGTATAGGTTTGAAATATTTTACTCTACATGCTCTATGATGTTCCCGTAAAATTGTATACATTTATTTTATCTTCGCGTTGTATCCCGCATATAGCATAAAAGGCAGAGCAAAGCTAGCGTTAAAATACTTCATTTTCTACTTTCAGCTTAATTTTAAAGATATTGTTAGTGTAGTGGCGGAGCTTCGCCGCGCTTTGTCTTGTTACAAGAGCAAGGAAAAGAAAAATAATTTATACAAAAAGAAATCGAACCCACAATCAGCGCGTTTACAGTCACACGTTGTGCCTATCCTGCTCCACGATAGCCTCAAAATTTTAAAATAAAGCAAAATTTTCTTTGTAATCAAAATCTTTTAAAAATGCTAAGAGCTTAACAATAATAATTAAAGTTGATATTGCAGAACAATGAAAACTATCAAAAGTACAATTAAGCGTAATCAGAGAGTGCTGATCGCAGAAAATATGCTGCTATCGGAAGGTATTTCCTGGAGACAATTGGAATCGTAATTGTGTACAGCCTGTATAATATATACAGCTTTGTCACTGATATAAAGTCGAAATATAATACTTATTTTATTCATATATTGAATTAATGTATTATGTTTTAATAATTAGCCGATTAGCGCGAAGGTTGTGGATTCAATCTCCATTTCGGAGAGATATTTATATAAATTATTTTCATTTGACTGCTCTGGTACACGAAGCACGATGTTGGCTTCGCTACTCAACACGCAATGGCTAGAAAAGTGAAACGGAGAGTGTCTTACTCTCCGTTTCACTTTTCTAGCCATCTCCGGCACTGGGTTTCATCTGCCTATCCTGCTTATCTTCGTGTTCTTGTATGTGTTCTTGTCATCATGCCATGGCTTCGAATTCAAATGGAAAACGGAGAACGGTTAGTTTCGTCGCTGCCTCTGCTTACAATGTTACTCCGCTGAAAAAAGCGTAGAGCTGCCTCTTTAAATATAAAATATCCTTAAATAATCTTCTTCTCTTGGTTATGTCACAATAAAGATATCTTCGAAACGCTACAATTGTTCGAGAGCTCAGCTGTCGGAAACACCACTTCTGTACAAGAATATATATTGTTTACAAGAATAATGAAGTCCCTGGTTGGCAGGTGGAAAGTCAAGGATTGCGTCTTACAGCTAACTAATGTTTTGTTTTTTACTTTTGTAACTTTAGAATGTGTGGTGGTTCAGCGACACAGTGTTTGATTGTAAACGTGATGGTTTTGAGTTTGATTCCGTGGGAACATGAATTGTATTAATTTCCTCTTCATTATTCCAGTAGTGGTTTCAATTTGAAAATAATAGAAGGACCAAGTCATGTTCCAATTACTCAATTATATTTAACAGTATCTTTTGTATTTTTTATTTTAAGTTGATCAATGAAACAATTTTTTTATTCGTTTTGATTTTGATATACATTCCTTTAGGCCTTCATAGCGCAAAGGCACAGCGTAGGACATAAAGGCGACGGTTGTAGGATCTTCTCCCACGAGTCAGTAGGAGAGTATTTTCATTTTCCACTCACAAGTTCCACCACTGAACAAGCCTCAAAAAATGTACAGAACTTCGGAAACGGAGTGTCTCAGCACTTTACCTTTACTGCGAAGCGAGAAAAGAGCACAATTACCGATTTCACGTAAGCACTAACCAAACATACCACTCACATATCAATCGTAATCAAGCACACGTATAATTCCATCTGCATAGAGAACGCCAATTATTCAACGTTTTCAGATCCACACAAATTATCTCATTATAGTAGATTCTAATTCTAGCGCTGATGCTCGCGTAAAATAGGGCTTTGTTAGTTGTTACTAACATTGTGTTACAGCTATCCGTCAAAATTAATAAATTAAATGTATTAATAACGGTATTATAGAGATAACTTACAATCTGTCGCGTCTGCAGAATGGTATTACTATTACTGCAAATGTGAAAGGTTGTGAGTTCGATTCCTACTTGGGGGAATGAAATATTAAATATTTCTCGGTCTGGTAACGAAGCAAAGCGCGGCGTCCAGAATTTGAAGTAAAAAATAATATAAATGTGGAAGATTACGATGTTTACAGATTCGATGCTCAATGTTTTATTTCCATTTTTAGCTTGTCTATAAGCGAATAGCAAGCAGGTTAGGCAGAGAGGTATGGAAATCTAGTGTTCGAAACATTGCATGTAAGGGCGGAACCTAACGCCGAGTTTTGTATTGTCACCAGAGTGGCAGACTTGTATAAGAATAGACATGAAAACAAAATAAATGGTTAGAGAATATACTAATATATTATGTAATCCTTACAGTTCACATATTTGTAATTGGCTAAATACAATTAGGAATTTATTTCCACTTCAAAAAATGATAACAAAATTAAATTTCCTTTACATTTTTAGTACCTTCAATCACTTTTGTCAAATTACTCATGATTCGTAAAATTAGCACCATCACAGTCTCACGCTGTTACTAAGAACAAAATCGAAATTCATGGTCTTTTAGAAAATGTATAAAATTATAATGTAACGGGATTTGTACTGGTGACTCTTACACGGTTCCACAAGGTTCCTTAAAAAGCAAGGAATAATTTCAAAATCACTGTACCCTTAAAAAATAACCAAAATTTTTCCCAAATCCTAACTCTTTGTGTTCAAACCTAACATTTTCTTACCAAAACTTGTTAATTGTACCTCGAAATGTCTCCCAGCGGCAGACCGAAGACAATTTGAAGGGCCTTCCTAAGTATAAGGTCTTTAAGTGTCCGGAACGCTTCTCCCAAACGCAGCGAAGGGACCAATAATAGAAATGAAACCCTGGTATAAAGTTGTGTGGACGAAACGCTTTATCGGCTTGAATTTGTTTTTTTTTCAGGGTTGTAGTTTAATTATATATGAAAACAAAGGTAAAACTAATAATCATGTACACTCGTCACTCGATGGATATAGGTTCTGTTTCTGGTAGGGGGGAATGGCCAAATGTTTCAGTTGTAAAAAAACAAAGCGTGTCGTTGTGTTCCACCGTTCAACTGCGTTCCGTTCACCTACGGGTAGAGGAGAGGTAGGCAGAGTTTTAAAAATATTATTCTTATCGGAACACAGAACTATAGTATGCACAACTATGATATAGTCGAAAGCTTTGTCTTAGCTTAAATATATTTTTTATAAATTTTACAAATATAGAGAATTTTACAAATATATAAAAATCCACGTCACATTTTGTCTCATTAAGCAACAAGTTAAAAAAAAATATTTCATCTACTCGGGATCGAACTCACAACCACCATCTTTACAGTCACACTATACACTGTTTCACCGCCTTAACTAGCCTTTTCATATAAAAAAAAAAAAGCTTAAAATATTTAATTAAAATGAACATTATTTCATAAGAGTTATACAACACACGTATTAATCGTGGCATTCGTAGATGTGAGTATATCCAATGGCTAACTTAGAGGAGATAGCGTGTTGCGATGAAAGCCAAATATGATTAAACTTTTACTTTGTGTTACAGAATACAAGTTCTAAGTTCCCGACGATACACTGACAGCAGGTGATGAAGAAGGCAACGCTTAAACGAATAACGTTTTGTAATAACTACTAGTTCCTGAGATTAGTGCGTTCAACGTTCAAACCAACTCTTGAGCAATTTTTGTCTAGTATATGTAACTAAACACAATTTTACAACAATCATAAGTTCCTTGCTTTGATTTTTCTTGACCAAATTCTTTCCATTTTGGACCACATCAAAAGACGCTGTCTAAGATCCCTTTTAAGGAATCACCCTCTCATGGTTAGAGTGCATTCTTGCGTTGCAATACTCGACTTGCAGGGGAAGAGCCTGGAAAATATACTTTAGGAGATTTCTCTAGTACGCCTTTTAGCCTCAGGATAAATATGGTGTGGAAATTAGTCATATTCATAGAAATATTTTTCTGGTCTTTCTTCTGATATCTTTTTTTTTCTCGCACGCTGGATTGCGCGTCCGTATTAAGCAACTCCGTCTACTACTACTACTACTACTACACACACTGTCTAATTTTCAAGACATTGAGTGATGAGTGACGGAAATCAACGCTCCGCTTTGACCTTAGTCCAGAACGAAGAAACAGAAATACTTTATTTCCCCAAGCAGGAATAGAACACAGAGACAGACGCTGTGCCACGACGGCCTTGTTTTTTTTTACTTTCTATTTAAATTCTATTTTAAACAGTTAATTTTTTGGCGTTTTTTAAAAATATATTACGTTTTGTTAAAAAATTGGTTACGTGTTAAAAACTTGGGAAAAAGGTGGAGAATGGAGTGTTTTAACACTAGGTTCTATTTGCCCAGCCCGCTATACGCGGGATATAGCGTGTAAATAACAAACAACATTATTTATATAATTTAGAATCTATTTTCACGTTTCACCATCATAATATAAATTAATCAATATAAGCATCAAGTTAGGTGTTTTAATATTAATGAAGTCTATTTCAGGAGTATATTCTCGACATCCTTGCAAATAATATGCAAATTAATATTGACAGTCTATTGAAATTGGGTGAATAATTTTCTCTTATACAAGCTATGTTTGTTATGTATTCTAAATTTCTCATTAGCCAAGGTAACTCTAACCGTAGGTATCGTAGATCCCGAGGGTCGGTGGGATACATAGAAACGATTGAAATAAAATAAATAACTCAGGTTCACGCTGTATTCTGCATACAGCAGGGTAAACACAGGAAGCCCAGTGTTAAGACACTCTGTTCCCCACTTTCAGCCAAATTCTGGTGGCATTGCGTGTTAAGTGGTGAAACTGAACGCCGCGCTTTGCCTCGATACCAGAGCGAAGAAATGAAAATTTAAATTTAAATAAACATTTAATTTATTTGAGTGGGGTTCGCACCAGCCGGTCGCGATAACAAAAAAATATATTTAAAATTTTTTTTAAATTAAAGTTATATTTTTTTTATAAAACTAGTAGTTTTTTAGATAAGAGTGTTGATCCAAACAACCTTTTAGCTTTATAATATTAGTATAGATACACCGTCATGGCATACTGAAAAAGCGTTTAGGTACGTGTTGTGCTCAACACAAGCAATATTTTCAAATAATTTCTAACGCGGCTATAGAGGTTTAGCTTAAAAAATACTGACCTAAATGTATATTTCGTATTTTTTTAGGGTATCGCCTAGGGATTCGAGTAATTTTGACTACACACAGAACGTAAAGGTTTTAGGAATAATATTTTTTTTTAACAATAATTTATTAACTCATTGATTTATTAAAATTGTATTGTGGTTTTAATTATTTTGTTTAATTTGAAGTAATCTTTAAAAATAAATGTTAAATTCAAAATAAATTATTTTTTCTGTCCGGACGAAAAGGAAAAAAATGAAGTTTAGTATGAAGTAACAAAAAAGGGCTTTTGGCAGCGGTGGGATTCGAACCCACGCCTCCGAAGAGACTGGTGCCTTAAACCAGCGCCTTAGACCGCTCGGCCACGCTACCGATGGACACAAATTCTTATTTCACTTTCCGTTGAAACATAAAGCACAGTGATCTATTATTGTTATCTATATATACTCGAATACGTGAAATTAAATTTAAACAAAATTTCTACAAAAGTTTTAATTGAAGAAAAAAAAGTGTTTCTCTGTGATTTCTAAATAACCTTGTTTTTTACATCCATCCAAAAATACAAACAATGATTTTAAAAATGTTATCTGTTTGTTTATCTAATTTTTCGTTTATTCGGACTAACCGGGTTATCTATTATCTAATTCCATTGTTTTTATAACGACATCTTTGTCGAGGATAATTTAAAAAAATCGTTAAATATTTATATTTATTAAGAGAATAAAAATATAACCAACCATACTAAAAAGATAAATATTTTTTTTTCTTAAATACATTTATATAATGTATACATTTATATAATATTCACATAGTGTAGTTTAGGGCCGATAGTATATCGTACATTAAACATTACAAAACTATTCCGGTTCTGGTTTCAGTGCAAGAACAGCTACATTAAGTGCTTTAGAATGTCATCGGTACTATTAATTATATTAGTTTTAATCCGAAAGGTTCACCCTTCCCATCTCTGAAGAGTTCGACTATTTAGATCTTAGCTCCATCATCAGACCATCTCGAGGGTCATATGTACCGTTAGATGCCTTGTTTTCTTGTATTTACTGGAAACGCTCACCGTATGACACATTTCAAAGCTGAATACCATTCTTTGTTTTGCTACCACAAAATGATAATTACCCTGAATGGGAATAGAGTCCACAACCTTAGAGTCTATCTCTGCCTCTTCACCATTACGGCGTACTTGCTCACGTATGCGAAAAGAAAAAACATAAATTATTTATAATATGCAAAATTTGTTTCATATTTAAAATACATAAGTGAAATAAATTCATAACATTACATAAAATAAATCATAATAAATCGGTGTATTTCGGCAAAGTTGCGAGAGACAGTGCTTTCTGTAAATTGGCTAACTTTTGATAGCGCTTCAAACTTATATATTTATTTGTCAGGAGGTCATTCGGGTCAGGGTTGTTAAAGATATTTTTAGGATTATATCATGGATTTTTTTTCATCTTAACATAATTAGTAATATGCAGGTATATGGTGAAATTATATTAGATAACTAAGCGTGCAAGTGGAAAAAGGTTATTTTTGTTTATGGAAAAGACAAGGCAAACGAGCGTTCGGGTCACCTGATGGGAAGTGATCACCACCGCCCAAGACCCCGTGCAACACCAAAGGAGAACAGTACTCCATATGAGGCCAAACCTGGGCCCTATATAGGGCTAATCGATATTTTAGCGTGACGTACCGTCTGCTGCCATCTGCTGATGACCTCCAATTTCTTCGAGGCCAACTTGGCCTTGCTTTCCAGATGATCGTGACACTGGCAGTCACTCGAAACATTAAGGCCCAATAGAGTGATACTGGGAGCGGGTGTAAGGGAAGTGTTTTGAAAGACTGTCGATACGACAAATGGGGTTTTTTAGTGGTTAACGCACTTGTGTCTTCAGGGGGTTGAAATAAACCAAGTTCGTTTCACCCCATGAGGAATCGTAGGCATTGTCCTGAGCAAGAGTCGAATTCACAACCAAAGTTAGGACATTGAATCATAATGGAAGAGAGTTCCATTTTGCTGCAATGTCGCAGATATCTTGTGAAAAAAAATTTTTAAAAATATTTCTATTATTTTGTAAATATTGCATACTTTATAAAAATATAAAAAAAATAATAATGTCGTATAGGATCAGAGACGTTGAAAAAAATATATTAAAAGTGATTCATGCATACCTAATGTTCAAGCATACCTTTCAACTCTATTTCACAAGCAATATTCTCTCTTATTGTAAACGATGTATTTTACAAGATTGCTTCTAAAATTTGTCGGAAATCGGACTTCTAATCCTATTACATGAAATCGATGATAGACATCGACTATTTATTGGTCCTGGTAACTGGTAACTGGTTGCAAATGTGCTTAAACAAATGAACTTAAAATTCATTCAAAATATATTTTTCAGGGGCTGTCATGTGGCATAGGGACTGTAAACGCGATAATTGTGGGTTCGATTCCAAACCAAGAGAATCAATTATTTTCATTTCTTCGGACTATGCGATGTCTTAAAACCAGGTTTCCTCTGTCTACCCTTGATACAGCGTGAAGCTGATTTGGCTTCTGATTAGATTTTATAATTTTGAATAAAATTATATTTACATCGGGCTAGAACTATCTTTCATTATACAAAAGCTTACTAACCTAACCTTTCAAAATTAAAATAAATAGCAAGCAACAACACAAATACTTTATTATTATTTATTGAAATTATATACAACATTCAATTCTCAACATACTATAATATAGCAATGACATAAGGAATAATATTCATAATAATGTATTTGATTGCAATTAGTCGGTCCCCTAGTTCAAGGTGTAATTAGCACTGACCCAAATAAGGGTGTCGAAAACATATTGTATCAAATTACACACTCACTCACTCAATTTTCTTTTTGATAACTTTCTCTTTTTTTTCATTGCAAAATTAAAACTCTATATTTCTTTCCTTTTGTCGTGCAAACCTGACAAGTGTTAAGACACTCCGTTCTCATTAAGATACTTCCGTTCTAAACTTTAGTTGTTTTTTATTACACTAGGATTTCTGTCGTATTGGGAATACAGTGTGAAGCTAAAAGAGCTTAATTTAATTGAAATAAAATAATATTAAAATATATATTTTACAAAAAAAACTTAATAAAAACATGCTTTCATTAAAAAGATCGGTTAGACTATACAATCTCCTGATGTTTTTTGTATTGTGTATTGTATTTTACAAATGAAGCCCTTTTCCACCATATTAAAATTTCCAAATTCGCCATTGTGTTATGTTGATTATACTTAACAATATTAATTATAATTATGTGAATTCTGGATGACATCGTCACGCAAATTTCAATCGGACACTGGCAGTAGGTCAAATTTAGTTAGCAAAATTTTACACACAAATTAATATAGCTTATATAAAAAAATGTAAAAATATACCTACATATCAAATATACAATAAAGCTTAAAGTCTTTTCTTCTTTAAGGTATAACAATAAAAGGAAAAAAAATATATATATTTCCAACATATTATTCTTGTGTTCGTTTATTTATCTATTCCAGTCCAGTGATTAAAGAGAGCCTCGAGCGATACAAACTAAACACGCTTAATTGTTTATGTATTGTGTTAGAAAAGTCAGTATAGCAGTGGAATTTATTGTCATTATTTGTTTATTTAAAGCCGTGGCGCAGCGAGACAACTCGACTGGAAACACTATGGTTGTGGGTTCGATATATTAAAACTATTTTCAATCCTTGGTAATTTTGTCGCAAGATGGAGAACGAGTTGTCTCAGCACTGAGATCACTCTCTCTAGGCTATTAAAATCGATTTCTAATCAAAAATACTGTAATTTGTAAGCTAGTAATTTGAAAGCAATAAATTAAAAAATATATCTAAGATTTGACACACTTTTAATATTTGTATCATAGTGCACTTGTCATTTGTACGTGGCTTAGGTTATCTATACAATAATATAGAATCACCGAGGTGGTATGATGATGGAGTCAGGTCCTAAATAGTGGAAAGGTTACTCGAGTTTAGGTTCATTCGCACATTCACATTTATATATTTTATAGTCCGAGTATGTACCTGTTGTAATGTTATAACACTTTCACTTTTTCACTTAACATTAAAAAAACCAACTAACTTTATCTTAAAATAACATAAAACTGTTAACTTTTGATAGTACTAAAGAAATAACAAAGATATCAAAGTAATAATGAATAGCAAGCAAATGTGTTAAACTCAAGTCGAACAGTTATACAAGAGCGGTTTCTGCGAGTGGATATCAAAACTTCAGCATCTCGCATTAAACCACGTTATTATGAAAATTAGGACTTCGCCTTGTTTCATATATCGAGCTGGTGACTATATATTCACCAGCTCGATATATGAATATGCTTAAGTATCTAGAGGTATGTAAGTCTTAACTTTGAAACTGAACTAGAAAATATATTGTATACTAGCTTTCACCTGTGACTTTGTTCTCATAAGCAAATTGAAATAGGTAAGAGTTTTTAAGCCATTATTTACTTTGCCCTCAAAAATCTTATTTCACTATACAGCTATATGACTGCTGATTCGATTCTTATTAAAACAAGTGTTTGTTAATATATACACTTGTTTTAATAGTTTAAAGTTGTTTTATTTCTTTGATTTTATTTATGCTAATTTCTATGGCGGAAAATGGAGATAGACGTTTCACTTTGTTATCTTTGCAAGAAGATTGTAAAAATATCCTTTTCTTAATATTTTTTTATTATCAATATATATATTCTATTGAGGCCAGTCGTGGCGCAGGGGCACAAAGTGCGACTGTAAATCGATTGGTTGTGGTTGTGTGCGGTATACAGCGTGAAGCTGATTTATTTATTTATTTTTTATCAATATATATAATCTCTACAGACAATTGATCTATATATTATTATATGTAACTTAAACGAATTAACAAAATACCTTAAAAAATCTTTATAAGAAAGCACACTGGTCACGAACTTAACTAAGTTCAAACGTGCTTTATTTCACAGAAATAAAGGTTCCCAGTTTCTCACGTAATAAATACTAAATAAGACATAATTATTCACGTCGTGAACCCAGAATAAACACGGGCGTATGTAAACCTCCGTCGAATCCAATTCATTACGAGGGTACTTAAGTTAATTAACTAAAAGGTAGAAAGACAAGTTAAGAGTTTTTATATTTGTTATAGGATTGATGACCTGCCCTTTTCATTTTGTTTTGCTTTCAAAATTTTTAGGTTGTACAAGTAATTACATAGTTCAGAGTTTTTTTTTAAGTGTCTAGGTAGCCAGGCAAAACATGGGACAGGACAGGTTGTGGGGTCGATTCCCATTCGAAGAAATTAAATATTTATTATTTTCATTGTCTCCTCACTCTGATAACGTGGTGAATTCCGTCACTTAATACGCAATGTCTGTAGAGTTCTGGTAGTTAGGGACCGGAAGTGTCTTAATGTGAACAGATTGTCTTAACACTAAGTCCCCAGGTCTGTTATGTGCAGAATGCTACGTGAAGTTAAAAAAATCGCTCCAATTATTATATAGAATTTCAAGTTTATTAATTGAACTTATGGAGCAAACAACACGTCACTATATAATAATTAATTTCGTCGATTTGGTATTGAAGAGAGTCAACCCATGTACGAGTATTACGGATTTAGAATTTTATGTTTTTTTTATAATCATGATTTTTTTATGTGTATGCAATCGAAACTTACCCTTGTTACTAGTTCAAAACAACAATAAAAGATACTTGTAATTTTTCACTTTTGATACTATACCTAGAGACCGTCGAAATATCAGCCATTCATTGCATATTATAAAATACATTTTACATGCTCGTATATCTGGTTCTGGCCGTTTAATCCCGATTGTGGAGACAACACACCAAATTTAAACATAACGCTATTATTTCTGCTTTATTGGAGTGGCTCATACAGATAACAGAAAACTGAATTAATTTCCTAAAACAAATTCTATTGTTAATGAAAAGGGATATTTTCCTTAGATTAAACGGAAAGCGTAGCCATTGAACTTTATAATTTGATTATTTAACATTTTTTTTTTGTATTTTTATATTATATCAACAGGGCAGGGAGTTGATGGTGACGTATTGATTAGTCCTGCCCCTTAAATAAGAAGGTTTTTTATGTTTCCGTAACAGTGTGTACCTTGGATATGATGAAATGAAAATTTATTAAAAAAATATTATGCATGGCAAATACACATTTTTAACATAGTTAATTATGAATTACATTTGTAGATTATGTATTTTAATATCGTGTTGAACGAGAGTCGTTCTTGTATTCACGACCCGAGAGTCGTTAACGTTGTTTCGCACTCATGTGGGGAGTAGTAGAAAGGCAGCGGTCCAGCCGACCCTTTATCCCTTGCGAGGTAGTTCTCTCTAAACACCAAACGCTACGGTCGCTATAATAATAGTAAATATTGAACACTGGATCCATTAAATACCGATTTAACTTCATGAATATATTTTGCCTATATAATTTTAGAAACTATGAAATTATCCCATAACTGTTAAATGTTAATAATATAAGTTAAGTTTGTAAAATAAGTAGGTAACTATTAACAAGATAACACATACATACATAACCGACTTTTACTAAAATAAACTCACTACAAGACACATGCAGATGAATATTCCAAAAAATAGAAAATACCATTACAAATTTATATACGTATATAAATATGTATATACTTTTGGGGTGTCTTAATACTAGGTTCCCTGTGCCTACGCGACTGTGTGCTAAAAGCTAATTAATTTTACTTTCCATTGAGTGACTGTCATACAACACCCAGACAAAACTACTGAATTAAAAAAGTGGAATTTGACTTGTAGGTTTGTAAGTTTAAGGGAACACTAAGAGAGAAATTGCCGGCGACGATTTGAGATATGACCTTTAAAATTTTGTAATATATTTGTAAAAGCAAATAAAGCATTATCAGAATTTTCAGTCAGAAATCTCCATAATTTTTGTGGCTCATAATTTAGCATCGAGTCTGCTCCAGAGTTTTAAAACTTTTCATTTCGTTGTGAATTCAATCAGTTTGAATTACAGTCAGCGGAATGATGTTCATTTAAATTTTGGCGACTAGCGAATATCGGACAGCATCGGAGTAAAAAAAAATAAATTATCCAAAATGTATAAATATTACTCCAAAGATTTTCCTTTTTTGTTAGCTTAAGAGAAAATTAAGATAAGTTATTGCCTTATAAGGAGCTCGAACCCACGACCATCACGTTTAGGCCGTGAGGCCTCTAAATTCGTATTTTTAAAAAAATGGTTAAATTAATTATTTATTACATTGTATCTATCAAATTCAAGTAATATGACTATATAAAAAATTAATCAGCTTCACGCTGTTTCCCGTACACAGCAGAGTGGGCAGAGGGGACCTAGTGTTAAAACACTCCGTCCCCACTTTCTGCCGTGACGCAGGCATTGCGGGTTGAGTGGCAGAATACTCAACGCCGCGCTATGCCTTGACGCCAGAGCGAAGAAAATGGAAATATAAATTAAAGTAAATATTTAATGTCCTCGAATGGACATAGAACCCACAACCCGTCGGTTTAACAGTCACACTTTGTGCCCCTGCGCCACGAATGGCCGCGGCTATATAAAAATCATGAGATTCATCTCTGATGACAATAAATAAACACATTTATTTTTATTTATTTATTAAAAACATCTAAGTAAATTAAAATTATTACAAGAAGAGACAAAATTTACAAAAAAACTATTATAAATAATAATTAATCTGTGTAATTCAATTTAAAGTTTACTAACTATGAGAAAGTTGTAAAAGCAGCCTATATCTACATAACTTAGAAGAATCTATAATAGATAATAGATAACTTTATTTATATACATAGAGGTAACTGAGGCCAGTCGTAGCGCAGGTTGAAAGTGAACTATAAAATCGACTGGTTGTAGGTTTGACCTCCACTCGAGGAAATAAAATATTTAATTATATTATTTTTTTTCTTTTCTTCGCTCTGATGTCGAGGCAAAGCGCGGCGTTGAGTTCCGCCACTCACCACGAAATGCCTCAGGAACTCGGCGGAAAGTGGGGAATGGTGTGTCTTAACATTTGGTTCCTTCTGACTACCCTGCTGTGTGCGGGATATAGCGTGAAGTTGAAAAAAAAAATTAAGTAATATAAAAAAAATATTATAACTAAATACCAACTGAAATAAATACAAGCCAATTTAAAAGTATAAGAAGTATTTAAAAGAATAACTTTAGGGCGATAAGAAAGACATAGGGAGATCTCGTTTGACCTTTTAAAACATAATGTCAATGATTCTGGAGGAAGGTTCCTTAAAATCATAATATTTCTCTGGAGTGGTCTGAAGTAATTGATGACAGTGGACAATGCGAAAGAGATGTACAGAGACTGTAGCGTTTGGCATTTCTTTTTCTTTGGCTACCATTATAGGGATAAAATGTAAAGCTAAGAAAAAATTAATAATTGAATTGAATTTAAAAATAATAAGTTTCCTAGTGGGAATCGAACTCAAAACCGCCCCGAAATGAAAAATGATAATGACTCAATTCTAAATGAACTTTAAAATAGTATTTATATTCCAAACAATCCACACGTTGGTTGGTGTAGCTTTTGGTTAGTACCTCATTCAGGCTTCACTCTGCGGTCGCATCTGCGTTCTAACAAGTTAGCTCTTTAAAACTTATTGTTAAATGTTCCTTTTAAGTTGTACTTAACTGTTAATTATTTCACTTAACTAAATACGTGCTTTAGAGGAGAAATGCGAGTACTCTGGATTTTTCTTATCTAGAATACTTTTTCTATATATGGTTTACAGTCAAAACGAATAGAATATAATGTTTTGATACTAACAAACGTAAATTAACGCTTAGGTAGCATTAAAATATATAAACCGCTTCGTATATTTTTACTTTACTATAAAACTTACGTAGCGCTGACTGTTATAAGCAGTAATCATTGAAAATACTAACAATGTATCACAAATTTTCAGCTGACATCACAAAAATACAATACAATTAAAAATGTTCAGTAATAGATAAAGTAGTTTTAGTATTCAACTCGGATGGTTAGTTACCATTAAACGCAATTGCATCGCGAACACACTCGCCGGTATCAGCCGTCCGCGAGTGAAACAAAACAAAGAACTTTGGCTGCTGGTGTATAACGTGGTATGTGGGAACATTTTTGCATGATTTTTTTCAGCTTCATACTGTATACCGCTTGATAGCAAGGAAGACTTTAGTGGTAAGACACTCCGCTCCCCTTTTCCTGCCGAATTCTGGAGGCATTGTGTATTGAGAGGCGAAACTCAACGCCGCGCTCTGCATTGAACATATGAAAATATTAAATATTCATTTTATTGAGGTAGTCGAACCCACTACTTATCATGCTTACAGTCACACTCTTGTTTCACTGCGCCACGATGACCAAATGAATTTTAAACTAACTGAGGAAGAGCTTAATTGGCTAAAGTGTTAGGACGTGCTATTTAAAAGGACGTCTACTTAATTTACGCTTGTACTTAACTTTCCCATCACTTTATAAAATTATTCTATTATTATAAAAAAAACGATTAAGAGTGAGTCGGACTTGCTAAACGTGCTGAAAACAAAGTGTTGTGCACTTTCATGATCGTTAAACGGCGCAACTCAACGCCACGCTTTGTCTGAATATCAGAGCGAGGAAATAAAAATATTAAACATTTCATATCCTCAAGTAGGATTCAAATTCACAACCTGTTTCCGCCTGCTTGTAACCCTGCGCCACAACTGTATTTATCAATAAAATTATTTTAAATGACTATTATTCAAACACTTTTTCTTATTTTTTGTTGAAATTCATAATTGCTGGTTTACAGAAAATACTGGTAAGTTTTGATTTTATTCGCTGTGTACAGTGAATAAAATAAACAAGCTTAAGTTTTTGGACGTATGCTGAATTTGTAATATTTTTCCCAGTAATAAAATACTATAAATTTTTACGTATTTTTACTTTATTTGTATTGTAATATCACTTCGTGTTAAATTATATAACTCCAGTAGATCCAAGGGAAATACCTTATAGGTTTTGGTTACGCGGTGAATTTCATATTAAATAAAGCAAAAACGGTACAGAAATTCTCGTATTGAAATTGAGATATATAGTCTTAGATATAAATAGTCTTGACTGACAGAGACGGAGAATGAAGTGATCCTATATTTTTTTCCTTTTAAATTACGAAATCCTAAAAGAAGTATGAAATTTTATGCTTAATTGTGAACTTTCATATACCGTATTCCACCGCAGCAGGTAGCAGCAGCACACATGCCCACAATCTTGTGTAGAGCCGCGCATTGATTTTACTGCCTTGAATATAACCAGCGTTACGCTATTGTATTGTAAAGCTATTGTTTCATAAACGAACTGTTTTATGTAAAAGTCCGGGAACGTGGCTCTTTTCTATTTTGAAGAGAAATAATGGGGATAAGTTTGATGAGATGGCTCTATCATGTGAGGTACACATTGTTTTTACATTGAAAATTCAGCTTGGTAATATTTGTGTTGTGATTTTATTTTTATGTATTTTTCCAGGTTTGTGGGGTAGATAGAGGGTTTTTGTGACTGAATATATATGTACCGCTCCGTTCTCCGCTTTGGTTTAAGTAGAAAAAAGTGATTGCTTAGTTATCTTAATACGAAGCCTGCAGGTTTTAAAATGTCCAGTATATGCCAGGGTAGAGATAATGAACTTAAAGTGTCGAGACACTTCGTGGATCATTTTCCGGTGGAACTCAATGCACTTTGTCTTATCATAAATAATCACTAGCGGTTTTTACATGCTTCTTCATAAAATATCCTTTAATTTACTTTGAACCAGTAAGTAGTCCCTGTGATCAACACAATGAGTCACTCTTAGGTTTTGTAATATAATTATAAATTTCTTCGAATAGGGATTAATATCGCAAATACAAATTCACATTTAATATAATAAAAACAATATATAAAAATCTTTTTTTGCATCATCGATGCTAATAAAACACGCATCATCCAGACATCCCTTTATGAACTATGAAGATTAATCTCGTGCATTTATATATCAGATAACTGGCTAATTGACGTCGATCGCATCGCTTATGCGAAACCTGAACTGGCGATTTAATCTGTCTGTTTGAAATGCAATGTTTTCATAATTGTTAAAACTATATCTGATTTATTTGTATGATTGTGAACATTTTGTTTATTTTTTTGTATCATGTTAACAAACTTGTACTGTATGAATTACGAGAAATCCTGTCTTATTTGTAAAAACAACAAGTAATTTCACCTGTACGTTGTCTTTCAGTTACTTAACAAAATAATAATTATATATTATTCTTTCATTTATACAGATTTGTTATATCAGGCAATGGATGTAGGTTCAATTATCATTTGTTTTTTTTTTCCAAGATATTTTTTTTCTCTTTTCATCACCCCTTATCTCTATTTTCTTACCTTAGCTAACCTTGCAAACAAGAGAAAAGTTTAAAAACCACGCGTTACTTCATAGAAAAGTACATTTTTTAGCATCACGCTGTATCTCGCACTCAGCAAGGTAAGTAGAGTGCCATCTGCCAAGTGTTAATACACTCTGTTCCCTACTTGTCGCTGTATTCTGGCACCATAATGGACTTAGTGGTGGAGCTTAACGCCACTAAGTCCATTATGGTGCCAGCGCCGCGTTTTGCCTCGACACCAGAGCGGAGAAATGGCAAAATTTAATTTCATCGAGTGGGAATCAAACACCACGTCTGGTCTCAAAGTAAATTCGTCATTTTATTATAGTTATTTTCATTATTTAACACCTTTGTGCAGTCCCGATTAACCCCAGGATATGTTCGACTGTCCGCTCAAATGTTTTGCTTCAATCAATCGCGCTGTTATGTCAGGTGCGACCGCGTGATAACGATTACCATTTTATTTCAATGGGGAAATAAAGCTTTTATTGATTCATACATTATTCATGACGATAGTGGAGGAGGGTAGGTTCCGAGTGGATCCCTTTAATTTAGCAAATAGTTGGGTTGTACAATGTATTATTTTTTATAGCATCATTTCTCTTCGGGTATGTAGAGGGGACTTCATATTAAGACTCAGTTTCTTTCAAATTTTTAAAACATTACGTGTTTAGTTATCGCCGCGCTTTGTTTTGTTACCAGAGCGAGGAAATGAAAATATTTCATTCTGTCGAGTAACAAAAAAAATAATTTAAAAGCCTGGTAACTAATTATACTTTATATATTTATAAATAAACACTGACGAACTACTTATATGTAATTGATAAAAGTTTCGTATTAAAGTTAGCAAACTAACAAAATGTCCTTGAACTTTGTCAAAGCAAATCACTTTACAACTAAAACAACCCCTACCCAGAATAAAAATTGGCTTTTCAACAAAACTATTTGCATATAAAACGTACATACATACATACATACATACGTATATACATATGTATGAACAAAGAACGAAAGAAAACCCAAAAAAAATTCTAAGTTAATCGACCTCTAAATCCTATACCGGCGTTGAAAAAACCCTTCCAAAAACCGCTGTAAATGGCATGCAATTTAGATGACAAAAACGCACACGTCGAATATATTCACTAACGTATCTGACTAGGAATTTAGCAAAAAGGACTCTAAAACAAACTTGGAAAAGGTATAAAATCGCTCGAAATCTAGAAATCATATCGAGCTATCGCAGGATCTAGGCAGTGAGTGATCACTGACATTTGGAAGATGCCGTGGTTGCGGATAACTAAGGCTCTGTACGTACAATCGGCTTTCTGTCAGTGAAATATTCCGACACGCAAACAAAGAATGTATTATATTTATCTTGTGATCTCAGAAATGAAGCTTGTGATTATTCAATTTTTATATGAGAAGCTTAATAAATCAAATGAATATTGTCTTTAGCGATTTTAAAAGGTGGATATTAGATACTTACGCATATACCGTGGCGTTGAGTTCCGCCGCTCAATATGCAATATATCAAATTCGGTCGGCTTGTCTTGCTGTACGGGAAATCTGATAAATCAAGTAATTTTGAAGTAATTACTTTTAATGAGAGGGTAAACCACTTCGTTACGTAACGCGTTGTTACAGCTTCAGTCTGTCTGGTTTCTCTTTCTCTCACACCTGTGGCAGTGGCAGGTTCCTCTTCTCTCACTCTAACTCACAGCGCTAACCGTGTTTCAGATAGACGTTACTGTCTCCCCTCCTCTGCATGACTCAGTGTTAAGTGTGTGATAGACATACTGTTACTGTTGTAGGATTAAATAATGTCACAAATTATAATAGGGGAGGTAAAGATGCCAGATTTACAGTTAAGATAAAGTCCTAAAACGAATATAAGCTAATATTAAGATTTCAATTTTAGGAAACGGGAGTGTACATATTTTCTGACAACTAAGTGATATTAATCTGACGAGTAATAAGAGGAGCGTGGCAGCAGTGATGACCGTTTTTTAAAATGTAAAAAAAAACGTGATACTGAAATACTCGTCAAATTTTTATACCGATAGTTCAATTTGCCCCATAATCACTAAATGTCACATCACAAATGATAATCTCACAATTCCATGGAAGAATATTCTTAACTATAGATAGATAACCATATTTCACTGTACACAAAATTTAACTGTACGTCGGCTTGAGGTGCGCATGTTTGGGTGAGCATATTTTTGATTACTTATATACTATCCCTTGCGGGGTAGTTAGAGACAATGGAATGCCAAACGCTACGGTCT
>DWAO01000691.1:0-23207 GCA_018230605.1 Heliconius congener | reverse complement strand
TTAATATTTTCTTTATAAATTATTTTTTTTATATATACTTCAATAAAAGTACAATATCTGAACTTTACCTAAAGAGCTATTTTATACTTTATGCGTGTGCAAAAATTCAATTGCTTATCTTAACAAATAAAAAAGTTATCGGTTTTTGATTTGATACAGGCCTCGATTTCCCATAGTGCGGGGTGGAGTTCCGTCGCCTAGTTAGTTTCCTAAATGAAGTGGTATACGGGGAATAGAAAGTTAGGTTCCCTCTGCCAACTCTTTTTTAAGCTAAAACAACTTTAATTAAAAAAATAAAAAAAACATCAAAATTATTATATTCACAAATTGAAAAAAAGAAAGATATCAAGGTATTAAAAAGTGAACCAAAAACTGGAAATATTTATTATTTAAGTTGTGTTACCTAAATATATTTTGCAAAAAGCAAAATGTGAAAATTTTACGAATAAAATTATACTGACTGTCACGCGGTACCTGCGGGTTCGATAGTCTATTATTCCAGGGAATTTAAAATATTTATCTTTTCAAGATCTTGTAATGAAAACTCTTCGTTGGTCACCCAATAATTTAGGTCTCAAAAATGGACAGAGAGTTAAAAAAATACTTAAATACACTACTTAAATATATCATATTATATAAGTTTTTATTTAAGTTTCTAGAAAGTTTGTCACGAAAGAATGTAATTTTTTCTGTTTCCTTTTTTTTTCTTTACGCTTTATCCCTTACTTAGCAGGGTAGGCAGAGAGAACCTGAGAACTTACTCGTGGAGTTAAGATACTCCGTTCCCATTAAGACACTTCCGTTCCCATTTTTCGACAATTTTTTAAGATATTGCATGTTGAGTGGTGGAACTCAAAACCGCTGAAAGTCACCATCTATATAAACAAAAGCAAAAACATTACAAGACAAATAAAAAAACATATTTTCCGCCAAAGAAACCTACGTAGAAAGCGATATCTAACCAACAATATCGTATTTCAAAAGATAATAAGTTATTAAATTGATATTATTGTCCTCTATATATAAATAAATAAGCATTAGCTCACAAAGTTCCATAGTATCGTTAGGTATCGGCTACATAAATCCGGTTGGGCACTCTTATCGCTTGACACGTGATATATTAGAGCGTGTTCCCATTATTACAGCGCTTTAGAAAGAAAAACGTAATACCGTTTACGCTTTTCACAATTGCAATCTTAGTCTGAGTTAGTATTTTTTTTTAATAAGTTAAATCAAAATCAAATCAGCTTCACGCTGTATCCCGCACACAGCAGGATAGGCAGAGTTAAGACACACCGTTACCCATTTTTCCCCGGGTTCGTGAGGGATCGCGTGTTGAGCGGCAGAATTCAATGCCGCGCTTTGCCTCGACACCAGAGCGAAGAAATGAAAATATAAATTTAAGTAAATTTTATATTTCTGATTTTAAAGTCACACTGTGCCTCTGCGCCACGACTGGCGTGAATAATTTGTCTTTTATTATATAATATATTTTGTATTTTATAGTATTTATTCTGTTTAGAGGCCAGACGTGGTGCAGGGACTCATGTTTGCGAGTGTAGCGCGACAGTTGTGGGTTTTCCACTCGGTAAAATAAAATGTGTAATATTTTTACTCCCTCACTCTGTTAACGAGGTAAAGCACCGCTCAATACGCAAAGCCTCGAGAATTTGGCGGTAAGTGCAAACAGAAATCGGAAACGGAGTGTCTTAACACTAGGTTCCCAGGTTGGACACAGCGAAAAAAATACAATTTATATACAAGTATATTTAAGTGTAACTTAGAAAGACTTTCTTAAGACTCTGTATTTCTTGTAACAGTTGGCCTACAAAATAATGCGAACATACACTTATTAGTTCGGTGACTTCTCGAACAAGATTTTATTATACAGCACTAACGAGCCTCATTTATTGTGTACGACATATCGCTTTTTGCTGCTTGAGACAAGACAATCTATTTCTAAGCAAGGCCTTGCTTCCATTACTTATTGTTTACAGGAAATGAAGACTGAATCAAGCGATATATGTTAATATTTTTTATGAAACTATTAATTAGAAGTAGAAATTCAGCAAAATATCATTTATATACATACCTATATTAAAGTTATATGGAATATATAGAAGTATTTTCCTAATTTCAATAATTTGTTATTTACTTTATTCTTTTAAAAAGGTATGCTTATTACAAATTAATCATAACGGACATAATATAATTACATAGATATATTACATGAGTTTAATCGTCTTCTATATATATATATAAAAGGACATGTACCTGACTGACTGAGGTAAGACGCACGCACAGCCGTAACCGCTGTGCGTAGAAACGTGAAATTAATAAATAATCTGGACATCCACTTAGAAGGGATTTGGTAATATTTTTACCCTAAAGGGATGAAATAGGGGTTTAAAAGTTTGTATGGTTTTTTTCTAAATCGGGACCGATTTTTAAAAAGTTTGAAATTCAGACTCTTAAAAATATTTCATTGAACACGTGTCTCATGTGGTTTTTTAGAATTCACCTCTAAGGGTGCAAATAAGCGGGCGAAGCTGCGCGTACCCACTAGTATTTTATATTTATAAGTATTAGATCATATATTAAGTATAAATTAAGATCTTGTAAAACTATAAATATTATAATCAAATATTATAATCGATGTAATTGTATTTAAAAAAAAAACAATACATAATATAAAAAAAAAATTAAGTAAGACACTCTCTTTTCTAACATCCCAAAATAACACGAAGTGCAGAAAGAAATCACTAAAATTATACTCTACGCATTATTCACTCCCAATAAATCGTATCTTCATGCATTAAACATTGAGAGGCTCTTAAATAATAAGAAAAGTTTCAGGGTTTTCGAAGGTACCATTGTTTACGTCAAAGATAAAAAGATAGATAAAAGTGGTATACGCGAAGATTGTTATAATTCTTCATTATTTCTTTTTATAGGGATTTTCGTTTACAAGCCATGTTGCTAATCAACTAATTTAAAACTTAATAATTTTGTTTAATTTTTTTTTATTATAAACTAATTACCAAACAATATAAAATATATAATATATTATTTATTAAAACTAGTGGGCCGTAAAAATATATACTGCCTCCATATATTGCATATATATGTTCTTACTGCACAGGCATCTAGCTGTAAACACGACGGTTTTTAATTCGATTTTCAGTTGGGCGAGGAAAATATTTTAAAAAAATACTTAGTAAGAAAAAGTATAAAAATTTTAACATACAGAGATTTGAACCCGCGCCCCTTTGGAAGTCATCCTAGAGGTTAATTAATTAATATGTTTTTTTCTTTCCTAAGTGTCGAATAACACTTTAAAAAGTGTTTAAAAATTAAATATTTCAATTGCTTCGCTCTGGTAACAAGATAAATGGTGACGTTACGTTCCGTCTCTCACAACACAATGTCTTGAAAAGTAGATGAAATGTGGGGAACGGAGTGTCTTAACTGGGGGTTCCCTCTACGCACCCTGCTATATGCATACAACGGAAAACATGTACTTGCCCAATTTCGATTACCTATAATAATATAAGAACTTACAACAAATACATAATTATGTTAACCAAATATGTATTTATTAAATTATTATATAAAAACCATAATATATATAGAGCAAAGCCCTTCCCATCGTTATTCTATGGATATTCCTTAAATGTTGAGATTGGAAAGGCCTATTTAGTTGACGTAGAAAACATTCACCGTTGTGACGAAAAAGCTTGGGGTCTTTGTCT
Source organism: Heliconius congener (assembly GCA_018230605.1). Lineage (NCBI taxonomy): Eukaryota > Metazoa > Arthropoda > Insecta > Lepidoptera > Nymphalidae > Heliconius > Heliconius congener. Next base: position 19,455 of record DWAO01000691.1, on the reverse strand, counting down.
TTACTGCGTTATATTCTTGAAAGGTACGCTATACGTCTATAAGGGATGTTTAGCGTCAATGAATTTTAAATTCAGCTTCCCATTCGTTTGATGTATTAAGCTTTGTATTTTATAGCAGCTGATGGATTCCTTTTATATTATATTTATATATATTATATTTTTTATATTTTACGTTTTAGTTGTATGCTGTATGATGTATTTTGGTGTTGAGTTCCACTGCTCAACACACAATGCCTGCAGAATTCGTCGGAAAGTGGGAAACGGAAGTGTCTTTATGGGAACGGAGTGATTTTGTGACCCCTTTTTTTTAAAGACCTACTCTCCGCTGGCGTAACCGGAGATTTTGTCTAGCCTTTACACTTTTTGTTGCTATAAATGTTATTTAGTCAAAATGAGACGTAGCTTGTTCGCAGTTTTAAATTGTAATTATTTTTCTCTTTACGTTTCCTATTATAAATATAATTTATAATTTTTTTATCATCATGGCCGTCCCGGTCATACTTATAAATGCTTTCTTACAATGTGACAAATGCAAATCTTTCTGTAAATCAAGATAAACACAGAACTTTTATACTATATTTTCTTTACTATGATATAGACTTTACACGTGATTTACATATCACTAGTTTTTTAAATGTTATCACTTTTTTTGTTATATATAGTCACTCAAGTCAAATTAAAATATGAAAAATTTCATTTAGTTGAGTGGGAATCGAACCCACGACCTCTCGCGCTTACATTCACACGCTTGTACGCCACGATTGGCCTCATGGCCTGGAAATCTCTCTACTTAAAATATTTAAACAAAGCAACTTTTTAAGTCTGTCTAAAAAATATCACTACAATATAGGTATACTTTAATATTTATGAATTGTATTCTTTAATAATACTAAATTATAAAGCTTTTTGTGTGAAAGCTCCATAGCAAGTTGATTCTTTATTTTCACTTAGCCCTGACCATCGACTTCGAATATAGACGCAGTATTCCCTCAAGGCGAGCCCCACACTTAGCTGGATTACGTTATACCGTATATATTGAATATTGATGAAAATCAAAAACAATTTTACATTTGTTGTCAAACGTGTATAAAAATGGAAAGTACCTATATATTTTTAACATTTTTTAAATGTTATTCCACACTTAGAAAAGAAAAATATTATATTTATTTAGAAAACGTATAAAAATTTGAACGTTCGCGGGACGGGACTCGAACCCGCGCCTTCTGGAAACCGACCAGGCGTTCGATACATTCTCATCAAGCTACGTCGAAATTTTTATTTATACGCTTATTTATATACCTAATAAATGAATTCTAAAATAGCCCAGATCTCACAGTTTATCCAGGTTGCAAACTTTAATCGGATTCCAGCAAATCCATTTACTTTAATTGAATGGCGGAAGACAGTTGTCACAAACGAGCAATTGTGTTTCCACCGCCGCTGATTGCTAACAGATGAAACCATTGTTTTTAACGGGTAAACAATCCAAGCGGTGTAAATTATGAATAAGTTTGTGTGTTCAGGTAATTCATTAAGTATGTTTGTGTGAAGTTGTCCAGATGAGGCCAGTGGCGCGTGTGTGACTGTAAATGCTACGGGTTATGGGTTCGATTCTAAATCGAGGAAACTGAATATTTTGTACATTCATTTATTCGCTGTGATGTCGAGACATATCACGGCGTTGAGTTCAGCCACTCAACACACAATTCTTCCAGAATTGAGCAGAAAATGGGGAGCGGAGTGTCTGAACACTAGACACCTTCTATATTTCTTGCTACATTTGGGATACATCGTGAAGCTAAAAAAAAGGAATGCAAAGATATCCCGAATATCTCTAAAATGTATTTCAAAAACCCTATATACGTATATTATAGAGCGTTCATTTCACCGATTACCTGGAGCTCCCTCGGGGGCGATAGATCGTTATCGCTTATAAATCGCTCAAGCTTATCGCGTACAGGCGTATTCGGTAGAATTTGAAAAAGTACTTGTATATAACACTGTTGGGGTGGCTTTTGAAAAAGGTACTTACATTTAACACTGCTAGTAGCATATAAAAATGTAGCGCCATAAAGCTAGCTTTTATTTTTTTTAACAAAATAAAAAATTAAAGAATTGGTGACACAATCGGAAGGAAAGTGCTTGAGTGCGCGATTACAAAATCGAAGCCCAACTTAATGTTTTAGTTAAAAATATTTTAGTTTTCGCATATTGCTCAAGCAAAGTAAAGCTCCAGGTCCTTTTCAACACGCAATATATTTATAATATGAGGATAAAATAAACACGGATTAGTTTTAAATAGTTTATTTTTTTGGAGACGTATTTAACAAATAATTGTAATATCGATGTCAGCATTTGTATTTTACATAATCATGTATTTCACACCAGTACTAAACTAAAACCCAGCGGAAACCCTCACCACCTGTATTTAGTTCACAAAAGTCCAACTCAACCATACTATAGTTAATTTGATAAAAAGCTTAAACCAAAAGTTCTGGTATTTGTTATGTATGCCGCCTAACAGGGCCAGTGTGAACCGCAGCAGATGTCAAACACAACTTTGCTCTTTCTAGTCTACATGTTACAGACATGTTCCTAGAGACAGTTTCAAATTGTAGCTAACAATGGGATGGAAAGAAATAAAGATTTATACATATATCTACATATTTAATACTGAAATGATTAAATGAGGTTTTAGTGACGCAGCGATTATAAAGGCGATTTTCGATTCGATTCCCACTCGGGGGAATAAAATATTTTATATTTTCATTTCTCCGCCCTGATGACGAGGCAAAGCAGGGCGTTAAATTCCGCAACTCAACACGCAATTTCTTCAGAATTCGGCTGAAATTGAGCAACGGTAGTGCCTCAATGGGTACAGAGTGTCTTAACACTGAGTTTCCAGGTTCCCTCTGCCTAACCTGCTATCTGCGGGATACAGCATACTAAAAAATACTTATATACTAAGTAGGAGGCACAATACACATACTTACGTATAATTTAGTATGAAAGTTAAGTAACAACATTTGTTTGTTAGAAGAAATGTATTGACTTTAGAGATGAAATATGATTACGAACTCATTGTATCATACTACTATCTCGACATAGTAAAGTTCATTTTTGAATCATTACGAGTTTGTTGCCGGTTGAAACAAAATAAACGTAATTCAACGTTTTCTGAAAAAGAACACAATATGAATCTCCGTTAATTGCATCTTGGATACGGTTACTAATTATCTCGAACTCAGCCTTTTCATTGAAAATATTATTTTAACATAAAAATAACAATCTTATATTATAAAGGATTTTATTTTAAATTTAACCCATTTTCCCCGTTGTATTTTTTGCAATCGTTGTTTGCTTAATTCGATAAATATTATCCCATACCTATATGATATGGATCAAAAGATTTTTGTTTGATGAAAATCTTGTAGTAATACATTAATTACTCAATTACACTACAATTACGTAGTCAAAGGGAAGTTAGTGTTAAGACACTCCGTTCCGATGAATTTTTTGAGGCATTGTGTGTTGAGTGGCGGAACCCAACGCCTTTTGCCTTGGTGCCAGAGCGAAGAATTGAAATTACTAATAAATAATAATTCATTTCCTCGAGTGGGGATCGAACCCGCATCCGTAGCGTTACACGTCACACGTGGCGCAGGGGCACGGGCAAGTGTGACTGTAAACGCGACTAGTTGTGAGTTTGATTTCCACTCGAGGAAATAAAATATTTATTTAAATTATTATTTTAATTTTTTCGCCCTGTTGTCAAGGCAAAGCGCGGCGTTGATTTCCGCAACTCAGCAAGAAATGCCTCCAGAATTAGGCGTAAAGTGAGAAACGGGGTGACGTTGCACTAGGTTACCTCTGCCTACATAACGCTGATTTAATTTGATATCAGATGTACAAATATCTAATTACAATTTACATACAAAAACACAAAAAACAAAAAATGACCATCGTCTTTTGAGACTAAATTGAAATATGTTAAATAATAAGCCCTAAGCTACTTTGTAGTTACGTTGTTTACTTATTTGTTATTCGAATTCATTGAACGACTTGCTTAAAACATTCTATTCTTGACAACATAGAAGCCAGCATAATTCAACATAGAAAAGGAGACAATTGTATGGACTCGCAATAATAAGATTACTTGGATAGGTCGATTAAGGGATAAAATTTAGTTTTATATTGATCCTTTACGAAATTGGAACGTGGCGGAACCCGATACGTATATGTGGTTATAAGTTGAAACACCAATTGTAAAAAAAAAAATTGTGGATATTATACACAAGAATTATTTCTTATAATACAGATATTACTTATATGCATATATGTGAGTAATATGTTTATTACATCATCTAACATCTAGACATCTATTAGGGTCGTCGTAGTCCAAAGGAATAGCGTCTGACTGTCGCGACTGTGGGTTCGTATCCCACTCTAGGAAATTAATTATTTATTTTCTGGCTCTGGTAAAAAGGCAAAACGCGGCGTTGAGTTCCGTAATTCAACATTTATTGTCTCGAGTATCTAATATTTATGTTATTTGGGTTTGTTTTATAATTAGAAACAAAATTAAATAGTTTTCTTTTACCACATATAAAACGTTTGTAGTATAAATAAGAATATTTCTTCGATTTCATCAAGTTGGATTTAACACCCACAACCATTGCTTTCTGCAAAATACATTCCAACTACTAAACCTAATAGTAACATTAAAAAGTTTTAAAATCTTTTGATGCTCGTGTACACATATAAACTTCGGCGATAACAAACAAGATGAACGACATGGCATTTCTGCGAATTTTATAGACGCATAAAACATGGTGAAACGCGTGGGCGCTGGGCGACCGGTTATTTGCATAAAAGAGTCCCCCGTCTTTGCATTTATCTGTTTTTTATGTTTGTATAAAACTAGGGTTTCTAGATGGATATTATAATGCGAAATGGGAAATTTTATACTAGACAATAGTTTTTAAATTAATTTTTTATCTTTATTAAAAAATATGGTTAAAAAACATATAAATGTTAACTCTCTGCGTCTGCCGTGGTAGAGCAGTATTTAAAAAGCAAATCTTTTTATAGATTTATTTTCTGCAGCTGTTTTATTTATATATAAATAATAAACTTCTAGTATATTTGTTGTATTAAATTTATTTTCCATAAAGAAAATAATATTTTTTTTTAAAAGTAAACAGTGTTTATTGATTTAACGTAAATTACTCTATGAATCTTTTCTTTAATATTTATGACATAGAAAAAATGACAAAACCGATTTCTTTTAAATTTATCCTTGCCTGGAATCTGGCTAGTGATAGTTAAAAGTCTACCTTGAAAACCTTTCACTTTATATTCAGTTCTTCTTATCATTTTTCATTTAGGACTAAATCTCTTGCTATATTCATTAAAAAAATAGTTAATTCTATCTCTCTTAAATTTGTCATCGCTTTCTATAATTTCTATTTAGCCTGTCATGACTAGCATATTTTGAAAGATGGGGTATCTTATCTACCAACGGCTGCAACAACAAATTAAAAGAAACATTTCTTATCCACCTTGTTCACTCTATGTTACATATGATTATAGACTGCAATTATAACGAGGTTCGACGCCGCGCTTTGCCTCGACACCAGACAGAGTTATAATATGTATTTTTCTCTGTGTGTCTGTGCATGCTAACGATTTAAATGCAATATACATTACAGTATTATTTGACCAAAATCTCTTATATAAAATATTCCCGATAGCGACTCAAACGTAAACACAATGAGCGAGCGCTATCAATAAAGTAGTGTGGGCGTAACATAAGTTTAGAATTCCATAATAAATCAGTCCAAAGAATCCTTTCAAGCTCAATTCTACCTCCATTGATAATTAATACAGGTTGTTATTTTACGAACTTCTCTGTATAAGGTTCATTGAAATCACCTGAGAATTGATGAGGTTGCCTCCCATTATGTCCAAGGCCGAGATGGAGAATATAAAATGGCTTCATTTGAATTGGGAATCATTAAAAAATCTATTATAGGAATGAATTTTTTTGCATTTTTAGTCTCTATTCGATATTATTCAAGGAAACTTCAGATTGTAGGATACTTAGTCAAAAGAGCGCTTTAAAGTTTATGATTGAAGTAAGATTTTTTATTCGATGAGAATAAATATATTTTTTCGCATTTTTTCGTATTTTGTAAACGAATAAAATATTTTATTTGTTGAACAATAATTTTTGATCCACCAGATTATCATTATTAACTTTCATTCTACATTCTTCATTTCATTAAACATTTTTCAACAACGAGAATTTTTGTTTTAAAACAATCTTGTACTTAATCATTTTTTTTCAGGTTCACGCCCTGTCCCGCATATAGCAGAAGAGGTAATGTAGTGACACTCCGTCCTCCACGTTCCGCCGACTTTTTCGAGGCATTGTCTGTTGAGTGGCGGAACTCAACGCTGCACTTTTTGCTTTGCTACCAGAGCGGAGAAATGAAAGTATTAATAAATAAGAATTTATTCTCCGAGTCGATATCGAACCCACAACGGTCGCGATACGTTCATACGCTTGAGCTGCGTCGCGACGGCCTTGTTATTAAATATCATTCATCAATTATAATTCTCTAAACGTATTTGCTATTTTAAATTGCGACTTAAAAAAATATTAATTTACTGAACTTTTTATATATACAACATCACTAATACTAATTTACAACATGTCGACTTTAACACCTTAGCAGTAAACATCACTAGGCAATACCCGTAAAAAAGATAGCTGACACACACGCCCTCACATAAAACACTGAGTTTATTCTCAATGTTACACCCGTAACAGCAAAGAGCGAGTCGTTCGATACTGGAATCCAATCTTTGTGCAATATTGTTGGAGACAAAAGGAATTATGAATGTGTTAGAATCTGTACAACTATATATTGCTGTCATTATTTTGTTTTTAGTTCTAAAAGCTAGTGTTAACACAGTCTCTTTTGTCGCTGATTAATCTAAAAAGGAAGACAGGCGGACTTAGTGCTAAGAGACTCCGTTCCACATTTTTGCCGACATTTCGTGTTGAGTGGTGGAACTCAACACCGCACTTTGCCATGTTACCAGAGCGAGGAAATAAACAATTTAATAAATAATAATTCATTTCCCTGAGTGGAAATGAACACACAACCAGCGCGTTGCATGCACACGCTTGTGGCGCCAAGCTGCGTCACGGAAGCCTCTATATCGAAAATAAAATAAATAAATCAACCAGCTTCACGCTGTATCCCGCACACAGCAGGCAGAGGGAGCCTAGTGTTGAGACCGCCGTTTTCGCCGAAATCTGCAGGCATTACGTGTTGAGTGGCGGAACTTAACGCCGCGCTTTACCTCAATACCAGAGTGAAGAAATATAAATATAAATAAATATTTCATTTCTTTGAGTGGAGATCGAACCCACAACCAGTCGATTTTACAGTTACACTCTGTGCTTTTACGCTACGAGTCTATATTTCCTCTGTATACTTATTTCATAATTTTTGTTTATCTGGTGTATTTTATTCCTTAATAAGCCTGCCTGTAGTTTCTGATTGTCAAATACAACGCGTTAACGTAATCTTAAACATTAACGATCACTAGAATTTGTAGAAGATTTTGCTTTAAAGTTATATTTTATACCGTAAAATTATAAATAAATTCACAATAAAAAAAAATTATATAGAAATCAATTATAATTATTAAAATTATAAATCAATTACAATTATAAAAAATATATAATCATACAAGACTTACCGCAAATTAAATGCGGCGTCACCGATACACCGCATATGCTCAATGCCATTTCTGATGTGCGGTTGGTCTGAGGTAACAAGTTTGCAATAGCAATTTGTTCAGTCATAGTTGTGTTGTTGAGTCAGTAGATTACTATCGGACGGTGGAGGTAACCAATCCCATTACAGAATTACCTCCTCTCGCGCAGAGATTTATGTTTCCCAATACCTCCCGTTTCGATGCCAATTTTAAAACATGCATTCATCTTATCTGATCGAATTCTGTAGGCTTATTCGTGGTTTAATTTAAAATTGATTTCAATTTTGCCATATTTAAGGTTTTATTGTGTCGCATTTCGTTGCACTTGAGTGGTTTTATGGTAATGTGTCATATATATATATATATCTATATATATATATATGACAATAACTTAGTATGAAACGAGAGGTCTGTGTCAAACGTGGCGCGGGGGCACGTGACAAAGTGTGACTGTAAAAGCGACTGGTTGTGGGTTCGATCCCCACTTTTATTGACTCAACGTGCAATACCTCCAGAATTTGGCGGAAAGTGGGAAACGGAGTGTCTTAACACTAGGTTCCCTCTGCCTACCTTGCTGTGTGCTGATTTTATTTGAAGTATGAAACAATTTTATTTGCTGTGTGTAAATTACGTCCATACTAATTTATAAATTTTGAGAAACAATAAATATTTTGCGCCATCCTAGCACCTAAGCAGAATTTGTCAATAAGTTACAGGTTCAAAATCCCCTCAACTATAAACCGTTCATTCCTTATTTAGCGAAGATGAATCCCCTTCTCATAAAGGGGAAGATGAATCCCCTTTTCATAAAATCTTTTCTTTTCATCCATCCTTTTCTTAAATAAAAATATTAAATATATCAATATATGCGTAAATACGATTACATACTTCAACGGCATTACCTGTATATTTCAAAAAGAGCAAATACGTCATTGTTGCACCAAATGGATTATATTTAAATATCTTTTGAAATGTAAAGTTAAAGATATACACACTCGTACAGACTCGTACATATAAAAATATAAACTTTTGTCATCTCCCTAAACTAAGCCAAAGCACGACGAGTTGGTTCTGCTTTTTGTGTTCCCAATATAAAAAGACCAACTGCGCTGTAATTTGCCGTATTGGAAAAAAACACTATCCGGAGAGTTTAACTTTTACGTCCTCGTAAAACTTTCAATGAGCGTAAAGTTGACTCTGCCATTTTAGATTTATTGAAAAACATGCTGTTCAACATGTCGGATGCGTTCTTTTTTGTACTAAAAAAATGGTTAACCATAATTATATTTGGAAAATGTGAGCTTAATTTATTTTGTGAGGCCAGTCGTAGCGCAGTGGCACAAAGTATGACTGTGAACACGATTGGTGGTAGGTTCGATCCCCACTCGAGGAAATGAAATATTTATTTAAATTTATGTCTTTATTTCTTCGTTGGTTGGCGGAATTCATCGGAATGTGAGTGAGAATCGGAACGGGGTGTCTTAGCACTGGATGCCTACCCTGCTGTAGACCAAACCAAAACATCCAAGCATCCACATAATAGTCCATTCTCTACTCGGAAAATGATTTTTGATTTGATTTTTATCCGCCTGGTATGGCATCCGCCCCGACCTGGCATGCGAAAGCGTGACGTTAGATTCCACCACTTTCCACTTAACACGCAATATTTCGGATTCGGGCGGGGAGTGAAAACGGACACTGACTCATATGCAGGATAGAATATATAAGAAACACAAAAATATACTTAATCTAACTATATCAAGTTGTGATCGAATTATGCACTAATAGATCTGGATGCAATGAACACCACAGCTGTGGTACATACTACTACTAGATCGATATCGATGTAATCTCATGTTCTTAATTTGTTTACATGTTATTATCTCTTTTTCTCTATAACCAAAAGAAATATAAAAAAATAATAAATTAACGTACAGCCGTCGTTGTGGAAATATCTAAAGTCAAAGTAAAATAGTTTTATTTAAAATAAGAAGTAACATTCATTCATAATTTTTTGAAATTATTTTCATTTTCTTGTTATGGTAACAAAGCAAAGCATGGCGTCGAATTCCACCACTCAACACCCAATATCTCGAAATTGGTGCATTATATGGGCAGCAGAGTGTCTTAACACTTGTTTCTCTTTGCCTAAATTTCCATCTGTGAGTACGAGTGTGATGCTATAAAAAATATTTAATCCAAATTTATTCTTAAAGAGACCTAATTTTTATATTCTACGTAGTATGCAAAACTAACGTATCAACAGATTCATCACGTACCAACGGATTCGGCTGCAGTCAGCACAACAATGGCTTCTCCATTCCTGAACACAAATCTCATCGACGAGGTTGCGTTTACTTGAATTTCAGAATGAAATCTCCTCATCGTGTTTTCGGGATTATTCCACCGGATGCATTACCTAACCAACAAGGCTACAGTACATTTTCTTGTTAGTATGCGTGAAACGTGCTGATATAAGTTTTCTTTAGATTTGATCGTATATATGTAAGTATTTTGTGAGCACCGTGGCACAGGGGCAGAAGCGTGTGACTGTAAACGTGATAGATTGTGGGGTTCGATATCTACTTGAGAAAGTCAAATATTTAATATTTAATGCGGCGGCGTAGAGTTCCGCTATTCAACACGCTATTCCTCTAGAATTCGGCGGAAAGCAGGGCGTGAGGTGTCTCAACACTAGGTCTTTCTGCCTAGCATGCTACATGCGGGATACAGCATGAAGAAGAAAAATAAAGTATTTTGTAGTTTCTTAAATTTTATTTATGGATATTTTATATGTTATAAAATTTATACTTAGTAACAACTTATGTAAACCATATATTTATAAATCTGTCAATAAGTAAGTAAAACTCTACAAAATCTAGCGAGCGCTACGTCGCGTAGCGTGCCTTTGCTGTGAGAAATGTTAATAAATATATATTATACTAGCAACCCACTCGCGGCTTCCCCTGCTTGAACTACATAATTTACTTACTAATAGTAATTGAATTAATTTATTTACTAATCGAATTACTTATGTTTTCTAATAAAATAATAATTTTAAAGACAATAAGTAGTCATTGAAAACTAAAGTTAAAGCCAATTAAATAAATAAGCTATTATTTTACTTAGTTTAAACAGCATACTGTATGTGAATATCACTTTTTTTATTTATGAACAGATTGAAATACAACTAACACTAAATATTAAGGATAAAAAAAATCAGCTTCCCGCTGTATCCCGCACACAGCAGGGTAGGTAGGGGGACCTAGTGCTAAGACACTCCGTTCCCCTTTCTGCCGAATTCTGAAGCATTGCGTGTTGAGTGAACGAACTAAACGCCGCGCTTTGCCTCGACACCAGAGCGAAGAAATGGAAATATAAATTTAAGTAAATATTTCATCTCTTCGAGTGGGTATCGAACCCACAACCAGTCAATTTTACAGTCAAACTTCGTGCCGCTGCGCGACGACTGGTCTCTAAGTAAGTTTTTAAGTTTTAAAAACCATTATTCTAAGTTATATTACATTTACAAATGCCCTCAGTAATATATTTTGTCTTATATCTTACATGCACAGACAGCGATCAGTTACACTTTTAATTATAAGTACAGATTTTTTTTTCTAAACACATTGTGCCATAGAGTTACCACAACACCAAACCATTTTCTCTTTCACCAATGGGACATCAAGGGACTCCTCCTCAAGGAGGGAATGAGGAGGAGGAGGAGGTCAAGGAGGTCATTATCTCTTTAGAGTTTCTTGCCATAGCTAAAGTAGATATTTATATTTTAGGTGAATCTCGTCCCTTTTGGTTTTGACGTGTTTTTGCGAGGTAAGCCTACGATCCAAATGCATGCCCAGATACGTCCAAATTATATTTACTTTTATGAGAAAGATTTTGATACCTTTAAGTTTTTTACTTTTTACACCTTTACCTTTTTTCCCACATTCCAACGATTTTTGAGACATCGTGTGATGTGTGGCGGAACTCGTAATCTCTCTGATAATAATATATTTTCTATTTAAAATAAAACATCGAAAAACTAACCACACTATTTGTACAACACACAAAAACAATCTTACAAATCCAATTAAGTCATCCGATGCAGAAAAAGGTCGGTACAAAATTTCTTTCACGTGACATTCTCTATTGTTCCTTGGAAAAAGTGTTAGAGTAATGGAATTAGATGGCAAGGGTCGGACCGAAAAGATACAATCTATGAGGTCAGAAAAGATGAAGATACCGCTAATTAGGTAAATAAACTAGATAGGCTGTATCAAAAGGTTATTGCTTATTTAAATCTTAGTATAAATAATAGACTTCTAAATATGAAACATTAGTCTTTGGCATGCTGAATATGATATTTGTCAACAACAGCTATACTATTCAAAAATAAAAAGCCTCTAAATATATGGTTTGTGTCTCCAATTTCTAATTCTATGATTTCTCACTATAACTATTTATTTAAACCTTTCAAAGCAGCGATAAAAACAAAAATATCGAAAACAAATATAAAAACATAGAAAAGAAAACATTTATTTATTATCACCTAGAGCCAGAGTAACTGTACTTATTTAGAAAATGTATAAAAAATTGAATGTAACGGGAATCGGACCCGCGCCTCCTTGAAACAGAGTAACTATACCGACATACTCTGTCTTTAAACGAAACAGATATTTTATAGAACGAGCTTTATGGCATCGAACCTACGCTTAACTAAGCAATCGATTCACTTTCCACTACACCAACCGAATACAATAGGTTACAATGGCTGCATTATTACAGCATTCCATCAATCACCGTCGCTAATACCCAACGGATTGCCGCTTTCAGTGGATTCCTTTTAACGTCAGCACCATTTAATATCTGTTTTTATGTCTATTGACCTATTCGTAATAGCGATGTACATCGATTTACTGCGATAGTAATTTTAGATGTTCTGGATGGGAGAAGCTCATTTATTTATCTTGTATAACGGAAATGAATAGTTCTGTAGTTGAAGCGATGTCAGCATATTAGGTAGCTAGCTAGCTTATTTGATATTATTGTTGTCTCAATTTAAAGGCATAGTTTTAAATTTAAATATTGTGTATTTTTTTTCCCGCAGCGGGTGTTTAGTGTTAAAACATTCCGATCTCGACTTTCTTTTACAATTTTTGTGTGTTGGGCAGCGGATTATACGTCGTTTTCACTTGTTACTAGAGCGAGATATTTACTTTAATTTTACCTACAAATAAATATAAGTTATTAATATTAATAATAAAAAAAATGTTATGAATATTAATAGTTAAATTCCACCACTCAATATGCAATGTCATGAAAATTCGGCTGAAGGCGGAGAATGGAAATGTCTTAATAGAAACTGAATGTCTTAACATTGTGTTGTTCCTGCTATGTGCGAGATACAGCGTGAATCTAAAATAACATATATTTACACTACCAGAGCGCTAATATTAAAAAATCTTTCCGTGGAATGAGAATCAAACCCACACCCGTAGCGTAGACACTGAGCTTTCATAGCACTTCGTTCTAAATCAAAAACAAGAAAATAATAGAGATTTAATCATTGTTAAATACATTTACATATATTTCAATTAAACTATAATCAGTAATTATGTTTACCCAAATAAAATTTCATTGATTATTTATATTTTTAAATTGCTTAATTATTAATATGTTAATATTTTACATGAATATTTTATACTTTCATGAATGAATAAAATGAATTTTTAGATTTCAAATACATTAAACTTTGATTTTATTAATGAATATAGTTTGGGCTGTTATTGTAAACCTACATTATCGGATTGTATCATACCTTTTATGCCGCAGCTGGCGCCGTTTAAATTGTAAAAGCTCTTAACGAAAAAGCACCTAACCTATGTGTTAGGACGAATCTTTGTGAGTCAATTGATAACTTAACAATATTTTTGTGCAACAATCAGGTTGAAGTCACATTTATGCAGTGTTGTCGTATTAGGATTCCTAGGTACCTAAAGAGTAAAATGGGACTGTTACTAAAGTTTCAATGTCTGTCTGTCCGTCTGGCACCAGGTTTTCTAACTATCAAGCCTCATTAGCTACAGTTACATGAACCGTGATAGTTAGACTGTTGAAATCTTCCCAGATGATGTATTTCTGTTCCGCTCTAACATCAATTACTAAATAATTCAAAATCTGAATTAAATAAATATTATTAAAGGGGGCTCCCATACAACAAGCGTATTTTTTGCCATTTATAGGGTTCCGTACCTTTTAAGGAACAAAAGATTACTTTGTACGTATGTATGTCTGTTTGTCTATATGTCACGAGAATTTATCTATACATAAATAACAATGGAAAGTAATTAAGACAGACTTAAATGCCATTAGCTTTGATAAATAAAAGTAAAATAAAAAAAAATATAAAATTATAAAACTCGTAAGCTTACATTAATCAAATAATAATTATAATTTAAAATTATAATTTGTCCTTTTCAGAAAATATTTCTCTTGCATTATTATTAAAAATCTTCACTAGCTAATATCTTTTATCATTTTTCAAATCACTTCTTTCGTACAATATTGTTAGAATTTAAACTCAAAAACAATAAATGAATTAAGACCTAAACAATTAAAGTGAAAATCCTCTAAAAAGGACCACTTAAGAGAAACACACGTGAGCAGGTGTATACATCAGTTATCTCGTTTTGACATAAGGAAACTTGCACGTTGGCTAAATTTGAGCTCGCAGTAATTGGGATCACGGGGAAAACCCAGAATTAGTAAAACTGTTGCCCCGGAAATAAGTTAACGTAGCACTTTCTTAATTAGTATTTTTTATATTTACTATGAGTATGAATTTACTATTTTATTAAAATATGTATAATTATAGTGAAAACGCTAAATATTACAAAACTAAATATTTCAATAATATTCAAAATTGAAAAATAAAATATTTATATAATAGTTCGGTAGAAAATTAAGAGTGGAGTGTCTTAACAGTAGGTTCTCTCCGCCTACTCTGCTGTATGATATAACGTGAAACTAAAAAAAAAAAATCTAGGGACTTCATTTGAAATAAAAACAGTTTTGTATAATAACATAATTGATCCAGAACATGAAAGGCCGGTCGTGGCGCACAAAGTGTGACTGTAAACGCGACTGGTTTTGGGTTAATTTAAGACATTTAGTACGGTACACAATAGATAAGTGTCTATATACTTCTAGTAAAATAGTGAAATCGAGTTCATCGCTGTAACAGAAATTGAGGCGTTGAGTTCCACCACTCAAAACCTGCCCGCGGTTCTGAACCCGCTACAGGCGGAATAAAAGCAAAGATTATTTAAACCACCATACAAATGTTAATAAACATAAAAAGTTATTTTGTTTATCTTTCAACATTTGCATATAGCATAAGAAGCGTGATTTGAATCGTAGAGCTCGTGATAGAGTCTGTCAAGGCTGATTTGAATATGAATGGAATGCTAATGAAAAACTTACTTCTACCTAGACAGCTTACTTTCCATTTGTTTCATCTAAAACGTATTGAGTTTGTATTTAGAAAGTAAACTACTACGTCTCAAATAAAGTTTGTCAAATCTATTCACTATAATATTCTATACAACTATTTGCAGTAATTTAGATATGAAAATACTCACATGGAAATAGAGCAAGAACTTGGCTATTTTTTAACATGATATTTTTTATTAGTTACGTTTATTATTTTTGAAAATGTTTATTATAAAACAGAGTATTTTAAAAGAAATACGTATAGAAATACGAAACTTTTCCTCACGTATGTATGTACGTACGTGATGAAACGAATCAATTAATAGTAGCTATTACTAATTTAAATAGCTGAGACGGGTCTAAATGGGACAGGTATGTTATACTAAAATATTCATCAAAATTTCAGTATTCTAAAAGTAGTGAGTAATTAAGTCAAAACTAGGTTAGAAGTACCTATCTATTACCAGGAAGCGAACAATTATTTAATTAACTTCAAATTTTAGGCAATTAAAGTAGAGCAATATTGAAAAATTATGTTTAAATGTATATTTTAACATCTGTATTAAGAAGAATATCATCTTCAACAATAAGAATTTATTACGGCGTTTCGAGCCATCCAGCGCGCCTCTCGAGCACCATTTACTTTGCCAATGTCAGGTTATATGGAAAACATACGAAGGAACTGGTAAAAAAGGGTCACCGGAAAAAACACTTGCAGTGGCGACGCAGTGGCACAAAGTGTGAAGTCGCTTTGATGTCAAGGCAAAGCGCGGAGTTAAGTTTCGCCACTCAACATGCAATGCCTCGACGATTCGGCGGAAAGTGGAGAACAGAGTGTCTTAGCACTATGTTCCGTCTGCCAACCCTGCTGTGTTCGGGATGCAGCGTGAAGCTGATTTATTAATTTATGTATACATGAGATCCTCTCTTATTAGCTATCCGACGAATATCTCCGTTACTCATAATTTTTTATGTTGTCCACGCCGACAATCACATTCGTATTATATTTCTTTTTTTATATGAACTTGTTTTCAATAATGTTTATACAGATAAATACTACGGACCGAATGTCTGTAGTCCTACCAGTTTTATTCTATTAGTACATATGTATTTCAAATCTTTAAGCCTTTAATATGTTCTAATATAAATTAATTAATAAACAATAGAGTAAGCATTTCATAATATAATTGTAAGAATACTTTTCATAACTATTATATTCAACGTCTTACAATGACAGACGGTGAAAGACGTAAATTCAATGTTGTTTAACATAACTTTAGACTTCTTTAGATTTGGCACTAAAAACCTTTTCCAGGTAGACATTCAGATTAAAGATAACTCACGATATACGGCTGCGTCCAAGATAGGTAGAACAAATTCCAGACCAATAAATCACACAAACTGGAACAATACGTAAAACGCGGCCATATTTGTATGCGACGCGCACGCCGAGCGCTCGTTTATCAATACCGTCGACCGCATCTCCGCAACAAATATCTAGAAAATGAAATAGCAAAATAAAAGCAGACGCTATCTCCACCCAATTATCTGGCTCTGCTTTGACAGCCAACGATAGCTTGAAAATATTCCTGCCTATTTCGTGTTGTTGCGACTTGGCTTTCTCTTCTCGGTAAATTAACTCGATAGTTTACTACGGAGGAGCTACGATGCAGTGCTACGTACCAGTATTTATATTATAGTGATTTCGTTAGTTTACTTTTGTTGGAAGATGTTTCCGTATTGAATTTACGTGTTGTATGAATGTGTAGTGTTTAAGTATTATTTATTTTTATTTTTATTAACACTTTTTATAGTGCAGTGAATCGTTCCATGTTTTTATTTATTTTTATGACAGATTTTTTTAATATAATTAATTGTTTAATTTTGAATCTATAACCACCACGTGCTGTTTATTGGGAACCGTTGTGTATCAAATAAAAATACACTTTGATTTTGAGTTGTAGAGTGTAAAAGCTATAGAAATCCACAGACATCATTTCACTTTTATTGCTTGTATTTTAGATTTAGAAAATGCAGTTATGCAACATTTTACTTTAATATTATTTTTATATAAAGTTTCAATATCACTTCCATAAATCGTTTGGCGCACTGGATGCCATGCATCCAACGGCAGATTCAAATAACATGACTATAGGCAAACTTTCTTGAGCGCCAAATAGAATTTGTTGAACGTCGTTCCTGTAGCAAAAGAAAATTTCATTCATGAGTTAGAACTAAATTGGATAAGAAATTGGTTAGCTCTGCTGTAATAGGTAGTACAAATCAAATCACAAGCCAAAAATTTTGAATACAAGGGTGGGGTTTGTCTTAATTCCCTCTATCTAGGTTCCCTCTGCCTACTCTGTCGTATGCGGGATATATCGGGAAGTTTTAATAAATAAAGATAAAATGAGGTTATCACTTTTAACTCTTTAAGTTATTAAAAAAAACCACACACACTTCCCGGTGGTCATCATGAAGCTGACGTTAAATATGTTTTGTAGAATCGTAAAAAATATTTTTCAGCTTCACTTTTTAAATAAAAAAAAATCTATTGATTTTCCTTCTTATCTAATTTATTACAAAAACACAAAAAATTGTAATTGATTATAAATATTCTTATATTTAAGTTATGATTTCGCTATACTAATTGTAGTCGCGATAGCGTCCAATAGCTACCTGATTCCCCAATGCTAACCAAGCCGCGGGTAAATTACCATACATCGTTATATACCAAAAATAGCATTTCCACACAAGTTTTAAAATAAACCTTGTTTTTCTTGGGCACGTCACCTTGACGTCACAGTCTTTGTAAGGAGAGTAAGACCTCAGTATAGCATCAATCACGCAGCGACGAAGCGGATTGCTTCGTTCGGTAAATTCTTTTGTTAAAGCACAATCCACGGATATGTTCTTTCCTGTTGACATCATATAAGGAATTGTAGCAATAGCACGGTAATTTATTTCTAATATATATATAGGTACTTCAAAAGAAATACCTCTACATTTTTTTCTGCTTTGCTATAACTATATATCTATAATTTTTTGTGTGAATAATATCTCAAAATTCTCAATATGTTTAGTGTTAAAGTGAAAAAAAATTGCACAAATAAGCGATAATGCTTGTCGAGTTGACTAATTAGATGAAAACAAATATTATTATGTAGATAACTCAACGCCGCGCTTTGCCTCGACACTAGAGCGAAGTAATTCAAATATTAAATTTTTAATTTCCTCCAGTGTGAATCGAACCCACAACCCGTCACGTTGGCCTTAATCACGCTGTATCAGGGTAGGCAAAAGAAAGGCCATGACCACTCTCCGCCTATTCCTCGAGGCATTGTGTGTTGAGTGACGTATTTTGCTTTGTTACCAGAATGACAATATTAATTATTTCATTCCGCCGCATTAATTATTTCTCAAAATTTGTTTTAACTTCTCAGATTCACATAAAAAAAATAAGTTTGTCTTTACAATTTTAAAAAATAAAATGCATAAAAAGAGGTTTTTTAGTCATATCTCAAGATAAAGCGTATAAATAATTCAACAGTGTCATAAAATAATTGCAGTTGAGGAAGCGAGTCAGCAGTTGCAAAACGATTTCTAAGGAAAGTAGTTGGCAACTATCTTCACATCCTACACTAGCCAAACTTGGCAAACATTATTATTTTATGTGTTTCTAACATTTTTGTTTAAAAAAGCAGATTCACGCTTTTTCAAATAGCAGGATCGGTAAAGGTAGCAGTAGTAAAGGTAGGTTTAGGATGCTTGATTCTCCACTCTCCGCCCAATTTTCGAACTATTGCGAGTGGCAGAACTCTATGACGGGATATGTCTGTTAAAGCGGAGAAATGAAAAAAAATATATAATCCTATCCTCCAATGGAGATCGAATTCACGGCCATCGCATTAACAGTCAATAACTGTTCCACTGTACTAGGATTTCCTTTATTTTTGTTTAATCTGAGTTTATTCAAACAACTACGTTATCAATACAAATGTGCTAACAAAACATTTATTTACAAATAAAATTTAAACGTTCATTTACCGTTTTCAATTAGTTAACTATTTATAACATATGTGTATATAGTATTTTAATTAAATATATGAAAATGGCCCTAGAAAAATTATAGGTTGAGCGGTAATAAAAATTGTTTGTATATTATTCAAA
>DWAO01000690.1:0-23216 GCA_018230605.1 Heliconius congener | reverse complement strand
ATAGAGCTCAGTTAAAATGGAATTAAATATCTCCAATTTGTCATCGATGTTTGTTGTGTTAAAAATGACGTTCCAGTCGATGTCATTAAAATCAACCAAGAATTCGTCATTATTAAATTTTTTAAAGCTGCGTCGCATGACGACAGATGGTTTGAGCTTAGGGGGACGAACATTATAAGACAAATACGAACATTATAAGACAAATATATAATAGAATATTTGTTTAAGAAAAACTAGTATCGACGTATTCACTATTTTTAATTTCAAATTACTTTGCAATATTTAGTTATATATTTAATGAGGCCAGTCATGGCGCAGGGGCATAGAGTGCGACTGTTTAAACGCGACTGGTTGTGAGTTCGATCCCCACCGGAGGAAATGAAATATTTATTTTCATTTCTTCGCCATGTTCGAGGCAAAGCGCGGCGTTGAGTTCCGTCACTAAACACGCAATGCCTCCAAAATTAGGCGAAAAGTGGGGAACGGAGTGTCTTAACACTAGTGTTCCTATGTATACCTATCCTGCTGTGTGCGGAATACAGCGTGAAGCTTATATATTCAATTAGAGAGAATCGAGACTTGAGCACAAATAGGACCGTTCGCTACCGTGTGAAATAATTCCACTAAGTAATGTATGTTGGCTATGAATCACTCTTGCTTCGTCAAGACGTGACAACAGACCTACGACTTGTAGGTATACATTATTAATATGTATATTTAATTTTCTATTTAATAAATATACCTCATATAATATGAATTCAGAATTAATCAGTTTGTAAATTCAGCTGCTGTATTTCACTCAGAGCAGGGTAGATAAAGTGAACTTAGTGTTAAGACACTCCGTTCCCCGTTTTCCGCCGAATTGTGGAGGCTTTGCGTGATGAGTGGGAGAAGTCAACGCTAGGCTTTGCCTCGTCATCAGAGTGAAGAAATTAAAATAAACATTTAAATAAATATTTTATTTCCTCGAATTGATATCTGACCCACAAGTAGTCGCGTTCACTTGCGCTATGACTGGCCTCAATTAGATTGTAATTAGTAAATAATTTCCAAATATTTCGAAATATTCGAACAAAGCGTATAAGGACAAGAATCGAGTGTTAATTCGGGCCGCGTAGACCGTAGGGCGGCGGCCGGGGTTAGTAAACATAATCATGGCCTCCCGCTCTACAATTTAGCAGCTAAATGGGAATGAAGAGTGCCCCGCCCTCCCCGCGTCTGTCTGCCTCCCGTGTAACGCGTTTACGCTTATTGATATTATCAATACTGCTTTTTCATTTTTTCGAGTTATGTTCGTCTTGTAGGATCGATCGAATGTTGTATTTTGGATTTATGACAAATTGTATATTTACTATCTTTGGAATTTGGTTTTTCATTGGTTTTCCCTAAAGAGCAATGTTTCTTTGTGTATGAGAATAAGACACTTACCGTACACTTACTTTAGTTAACCGTACATAGTTCATCTACAAAATTTAATGATAATAAAAATGATAAAATATCTAAATGATAAAAAAAAGCTATATTTACATTTTGTTACTCTAAAAAAAGTCAACCGTCGCGTCAATTCTAAACTTCTTAACTAGATCTCCCCGCAAAACCCCTCGTATCGACCGCCGCGCCCTCATCTCACAGCAGGTATACGTAACACTTATCTCGGTTTTAATTGTCGCTCCGGCGATGACCCTCTCGTGGTGCGATACCGGCAAACTCATTACAAACTCGAACTATATTTTATAATGGTCAGTATAGTGAAACTAATATTATGTGAAATTTACACGGTTATATTTGTAATAAACTAGATGACTGATTTTGGCTTTGTGTAGTGTATTTACGATTTTTTTTTAGAGATCTACTTACTAGTGCTTTTATAAGCTTGTGGTACGTAAAAGGAACCAAAAGAATGGAACGTCACCTAAAATACCAACAATAACATACGGGCATACGGAATTTTGAATATAAAAATACATAAAAGAAGTAAACGCACATAGAAATTGCCATTTATAACAGATGGCAACTTCAAATATATCAATTGCACCCTTCCTATTTAATGACAGCTGGAAATGCAAGGACAAACCACAGCTTAAAGCTTATGTTTATAAAGGCTTATATTTATAATTTCTTATTAGTATTATATAATTATTTGCGGCGTTGAGTCCCGCCACTCAACAAGACAGTGAGGAACATAAGTCTCGTAGAGGGAACAGAGTGTCTTAACACTAGGTTTCTAGGATTCCTCACAAGATCACAAGAGACTACTGAATACATAGTATGTAACTTGAAATGTGTTTTCGAATTAGAATAAAAGTCTGTGTATGTGTAATGTATTTTGTAACGGTACAGTGTCTGTTCGTTAGATATTTTTAAAAAACTAATTGAAATGAGTGTTCAGAGGTCGCTGAACTTAAAACATATTTTTTATTTTAAATTCGTTGTCAAACAAATTATCATATAAAGTATTTAGCCAATGTATATTACATACGAATATCCAGTTTAACTTTAATTACTTTAGGTAAAAACATGAAATAAAAGTCTTTTTGCGGATATATTGCAAATATAATTAAGGAAACTTTCTAGAAGCCGGCCCTTCGACCCATTTAGTAGTCCTTACATATCACAGCAGGGTTTTGGTTAACCTAGTGTTAAGGAAACTACGTTCGACACTTTCGTGTCACGTTAAAATACGCCGAATTCTGGAGGCATAGCTTGCTGAGTGGCGGAACTCAACGCCGCGCTTACACCTCGACACCAGAGCGAAGAAATGGGAATATTAATTTAACTAAATGTTTCATTTCCTCGAGTGTGCCCCTGCGCCAATACCGGCCTCAAACCTATAAAACCCTACAAAATCTTATCGCGAAAACAAAACTTATTGTTTTACATAGAATCATCAGAAGATGACTTTAACTTTAACTGATAATTTATAAAAGAATAGAGTAGTAAAATGAAAACAACTACTTAAGCGGTACGCAAAGGGAGGACGCAGATAACTTTTGTTTACGGATGAAAACATTTTTGTAATCAAACAATATTTTAATAAACAAAATAATCGTATTTGTACTGAAATCTCTAAAGAAGCTTCCCAATTAGTCAACAGAGTGCAACATGGGCATTATCCGACTTCAGTAATTGTTTGGTGGACTGTTAGCTATGAAAGAGTGACTAGGCCGTATTTTTGTGAAAAAGGTCAAGATATTTGCACAAGTGTATCAAGATACCATTCTTGAGAAGGTAGTTAAGCCCCTTAATAATACCATGTTCAATAACCATTAATGGTCGTTTCATAAAGCTCGAACCACCCAGCCTTGGACAGAAACGAACGTTCCGGACTTCGTCAGAGATGATGACTGGCCGTATTCTAGTCTTAATCTTAATACATTGAAAGAATGAAGAAGAGTGAAGAATTTTTTCATAGAAAAAGCGAGTGCTATTGATAAATTAGCTTCAACGTTTAAAGGACTCTATTGCAGCCACTTCGAGTAAGCTTTATATTTTTAATGGTTTTATATTAAATTATTAAACTAACATACTGTAATAGTAAATAAATGTTACGTACATTAAAAAACGTTGTTAAAGACTAAGTATATTAATAAGTTTCGATTTCGGCTATAAATATTGTTTTTTGGTACGACACTAAAATATGTGTTAAATATTCTTAAACATCTATCATGTACAAATTTATTATTATAAGAGAAAAAAAAATACCTTCACGCTGTACTCCTCTCACAGCAGAGTAGACAGAGGGAATCTAGTGTCACTCCGTTCTCCACTTTCCGCCGAATTCTAGAGGCATTGCGTGCTGAGTGGCAGAAGTCAACGCCGCGCTTTGACCCGACACCAGAGCGAACAAATGAAAATATAAATGTAAATAAATATTTCACTTCCTCGAGTGGGGATCGAACCCACAACCAGTCGATTTTGACAAGATGGCCTTATTATAAGAGGATCTTAATTTTCTTCATATTTTTACTATACAGTACCTTACCATACGCTACGTACGCTTCGTGGAAGAATTGTCTTTCAGGCGGTTTTATTATCATCATCATGCACTACTTACCAGAGAAATAAGACAAGAGATATATGGTTTTTTTATACACATTATCTAGGCACATACTTGAATATCAATTCTTATTTTACCCGATGTTAACTGAAAGAAGGTAAATTAAACTCGCGAATATATTTTCTAATGATGTAGCGGAATCGTGCTCGGTTGGTATTTGATCTGCTTACGTATTATTCTGTCGTGTCTTGGCTCATATTTTTCACTTTCCTCTCAAATTCATATTTAGGCTAGCGATAACTTTTTGATCAGTAAAAGTAAAAAAATCAGATTTCGAAACTATATTTTACAGTATGAGAGTAAGAATAATCTATGGTCAAGTGACACATTTCCCTACATTTTGTTTCATCCATTTTAAAGATATCGTATGTTAGATGGCGAGACATCATACCGCACAAGGCACAACGTGTGACCAAATTAGGAAAACGATAATATAGTTAAATGCACGTTTCACCCAACAAACTCACGACACATCTTATAAATCCAACAAGGTTACCCTAATCATCTACCCGGTCGTTGTTGGCCTCCTCTTTTGATTGTCTTAGTTTAAATGTGCAAAGAAGATATTTACTAATTAAATATGTTTTACAAGATTAAACCTCAACCTAGTAAAATATCCGTGAAGTTCAGTGTCCATTGAAGGCGTCATGTCACTGAGAGTAGAGTAGTATATGCTTTACTATGTTTATTAGTGAGTAAAGTATGCCAGTGAGAATAAGGCCGAAACAGAGCACGGTTCCCATGGCAGTCCTAATGAGGAGCACAAACAGCTCCACGCTCTACTGAGCCGCGTACGGTGTTGCGTCCTGCGGTGACGTCAGCGCCGGCACGTGGTCGCGGGGCCGGAGGAGCCGCGGGCGCATCGAAAGTGAGACCGGCGGGGGGCGCGGGCCGGGCCACGGTTACCGACCAGGTCGACGAACCGCGCGCATCCGACCAATCCGCGCTGGTACTCCACACTAGCGGCCACCACCGGCTTGACGGTTTGCATACCACTAGTGCAGAAAAACCAAACTAAATATATGTAATGTATGTATGTATGTATGTACATCGTCCATTGTTCTTAGCAATAGCGTCGACGACAACATTAGAGAGAAAGCTATAAAGCCATAGATAAGTGTTTCTTGTAATTATCCAACGGATGTGAGCGAACTCAAGCGAATATCCGTTTTTACCTGTACGGTTGTCGGGAGTGCGTTCTCGTTTATACTTTGTGTTTTATTATGATTTCTATTATAAATATGCTTATATATGTAATTAATTTAACTATTAAAAGAAGAACCAAACTGACGATTATTTTTTAATACGTCATTCAAATTGAACACGTGACTCCCGCATCAGTTTGCCAATATTATAGGCAAGAAATTTTATATTTTAATTTATTTTGTGACATTGTCATATTACCGTCCCGAGCGCGGCTCCAGCGTAAGAAAAAACAGTTTGCCTTCACCACGTAGACGACCTTACACAGTCACGTCATTTTAAATAAACTATTTAATTGTTTTGCGAATATCGAGCGCTGACCGTTCGAGTATTGTAGTGTTTGAACACGAAGGTCACGAGTTTCGAGACTTTAGTGGGGCCGTTATCCACTCTACAATTTATATAGCGTCGGCACAGTGTCTCCATTTGTAGCCATTTGTGGCCAAAAATTATAGTTGATAACAACAAAAAAACTAAACTAATATATGTTGACAATTCGATTCGTAGATCTCATTCGATCGCGTTGTTCGTATATTTGCAAGATATCGATCGAAGAATTTTTACTTTATGTCTGACGGTATATTTCCTTGTTTTAGATTAGAATTTTTTTGTGAGTTACTATAGTACTATGTACTCATATTTTCAAGAGGTTTTTCAGTATTTTTTTTAAAAATCCACCTCTGAAATATTTTATTATCTTTTTTATTGTAATTTTTAATAGTATGTCAAAACTATTGTTTTGATTATTGGGCTTTGAGTTCCGCCGCTTAATTATTTGGCGGTAACTTCTCTCTTAACACTAAAGTCCCAAGGTTTCCTCCGTCTATCCGGCTATGTGCGGGATAGAGCGTGATGGAAAAAAAATATGTTTTAAATAATGATACGCAAATTTAGACATTCAAACATTTAAAATACTATTTAACCTGCCATAATTATTGACTGCTATGTTTGAATTATATAAGATGAAGCTAGCACATTACATTAAGACCTCGCTTAGCTGAAACAAGATTCTAGGTACTTTAGCAATCCTAATATTCAGCTTACAAAATATTAAAATCTTGATTTAAAAATTAATACTTGGACTAATTTACAAAACTTATTTTGTAAATATATTTTACAGTTGATATTTAAAATTTTTACATAACATTTATCTCTATAAATGTGAATGACGTCAGCAATGTCAGTCAGTCATTCAGTGACTCTACTGACTACTCTACTAGTAGAACTACTCGACTTGGAAAGTTGAAATTTGACATTTATGGTATGTATGTTAGGGAGGGTAGGAAAGCATTAACAGAGAATTTCTCGAAATTCGTACGGAAAAAAAGGTCTACTCAACTCTACATAATGAAGATGCGAGCGATGACTAGTCAATCATATGACCTCTCATCTTCAAAAAGAAATACTCATATTATTTTTATATTCGTTTCAATTTTATATACAAAGAAATATATATTCTCCACAATGAAAATGTTAGTCTATTTGTACTGTATTTTCATTATGACTAAAATAATATATAGAATGTAAGTTTTTACGTCTGTAAGAAAATATATAAGGAGTTAATATTAGTATGCGCGTTTCCGTTACATAATCAAGCGGGGGTCATTCGGTCTCCCAAAATGTCGTTCCCGCGAAGTTGAGAACAGTCATATCCTATCGATTTGTTAAGATGGCGTGCGCGGTGTGGGGGCGTGGGGGGAAGGCGGGGGTGGCAGCCTCCCGGCGCAGAGTGCAGCTTGCACCTGCCCGCCGCCGCCTGTATCGCGGCTTAACCGCGACACACTAGCGACATCGCGCCGCGCACCCTACCCTACTATGGTACTACGCGTACGAGGACTGCTCGCTCGACATTGTCCAATGTCATCTTGCACTACCATGCACCACCACAATGATCGTCGTTGCAATACTGTTAAGAAACGCTAAATATATAATATCTTTTTTATAGTACATAATACACTATGTAGTTTTTTTTGAGCCTATTTAAAGCGAGTATAAGTCAATGATTTATCGATCACGCAACCTTGTGTAGTTAGCTTTTATCTAAAATTCTTCAAATAAATGTGAAGACCTCAACAAAAGTGAACGTGAATACCGGTGTACGCAAACTTTCCTCGAGCGGGGACTGCGGTGCCGGTGCCGGGGCCCTTTTGGCCTCGTTCCATTCCCGCTGACCGTGAACCCAATCGAAATAAAAATATTTCGATATATTAGGCTTAAAAGTATTTGTTGTATTTTTATGAAGAATTGCGAATCCTTTACTTTTTTGGTTGCTGAGAACAATTTGATTTAGTACGGATAGTAGCGGAAAAACATTGATATGTTTTTGTAGGATATAAAATGTCTTTGGCGTTATGCGCCCGCCCTCGAGCGCGACCGCGACCCAATACTTTGAATGCAGCTCTTGGTGCAAGGTTGTTTATAATATGTATTGCACATTATATACTTACATATTTTTTAGCTTTTGAAATTAGACGGAAAGAGGGGAATGGAGCGTCTTAACACTAGGTTCCTCCTGTTGATCTGGTACAAAGCAAACCAGATATACAGCGCGAAGACTTATTTCGATTTAATTTAATTTTAATTTTTAATGAATTTTTTGAATATCTTAGATGTAACATAATAAAACAAAGTAATTCGATCGTATTATAACACACCATGCTTTTGTCGTAAATAATAAATTTATTTGAATATTTGGGCAAGGGATGCTGACGTGACTAAGCGCCTCCTCTCAATGAAAAGCTACGGGCTGTGACGGCTTAGCGTGGCGTCCAAAACGAGGAACGCCTGTTTATTGTGAAAATAAAATACAACAACACCTATCAAAAAGTATAGAGCAGATTTAATAGTAGAGTTATTTTTATTTTAAATTTAAGTAAATATTTTATCTCCTCGAGTGGGGATCGAACCCACGACCAGTCGATTTTACAGTCACACTTCGTGCCACTGAGCCACACCTGGCCTCAAGTTATTTTATTATTTATTAAATATGTAAAATATATTGTTTTTTTTTCAATCCGGTACATATAATACTACTAGATTTCGTAGTGGAATCTGGAAGGTGATGCTTGAGATAAATTCGTCTTTTTAATCTGCGAGATATTTGCGTGTGAGATTTTAATCTTAACTTTTTACAGTATATTAAATCAGCGCTAAGCTAAGCTAATATACAAATATATATATACAAATAAATTTTAAAGAGCATGATTAAATAACTTTCTCTGTCCCTCTTCTCTAACTATAAAGAATATATAATAAGTGATATTCAGTAATGTAAAATCTATTTTATTTTGAAAAAGAAATATAATTCTCGACGTAGTAAGATTTTCCACGTTGAGCGTGGTCATGGTTGTGGAATTTTCAGGAGAGCGACGCGTAGATGTTCGTAGTTTGTTGAGCGAGTCTCCCCTCGACCGCGAGGTCTCTCGTGACCGGCGTGTGCCCAAGGTCGCAGACAAAATAAAAATTTACTTTCTACTTTTTACTATAAGAAATATATTATATTAATATGTTTCACTTAAAATTTTCTACAAATAAATATTTAATAATTTTATTAAAATATAAATAATAGGTACTGTTTATATTTTAATAAAATTATTAAATATTTTCTAAGTTTGATACTTAACTACTCTAAATCAGAATATTAAAGAGGCAATACTAATTCACGTGAGAGGATAACGATTAAAATATTATAAAAAAAATTATAAAACTCTCTCTTATTACTTAATTTAAAATTATAAAGTTATATAAACCAATAAAACTTGAAAAGAAAAAGCTTCTGATCCCACTGAAGTTTAGATTTTCATTTATTACGCTATAAAACTCCCATTCAAAATATGTTATTGTTCTAAGTGCTTGTTACCATGATCGACACTTTATTTTAGCCGATAATATGATAATGATGTCTGTTTATTAATTAATTATTTATTAATTAGTATCATTATCGTCGCGAAAAAACAACTGATATTCTGCACACAGCAGGATAGGCAGAGGCAACCGATATTGTTAAGACACACCGTTTCCCACCTTCCGCCGAGTTCGGGAGTCATTGCGTGTTGAATGGCGGAACTCAACGTCGCGCTTTGCCTCGACACCAGAGCGGAGAAATGATAATATAAATATAAATAAATATTTTATTTCCTCAAGTGGGGATCGAACCCACAACCAGTCGTTAATAAAAATATATTTTTGCCTTAAGTAAATTTTTATTGTGCAACTCCACGCTTTTTCCCGTATAACAAGTTAGGCGAAGGAAATCAAAAAGACAGAGGGAACCTGGTTCAGGAATTCCGTTGATCACTTGCTGTTAAATTTCTGAGACTTGCAGAACTTAACGTTGCAGTTTGTCTACCATTGCGGGAAATTGAAAATAATTAAAATACTTTTTTAGAAAACACATAAAAATTTGAACCCGCGCCTCTTTGGAAACTGTCCAAACGTTCTGATCAACAAATAACTTAGTTGGTTAAAAAAGTATTTTTCTTTCTTAAATCTGGAATAAAAATGTAAAAAAATTATATAAATATAATCATTTCTCACATTGGAATTCGAACCCGTAACGACGATTTTTATGTTTTCATCGTTTCCTAATTGATATTTTATATTACAGTGGCCCAGTCAGAAGACTCACCAGTCGCGATGAAACTCAAAAAAATATGCCTTAAAACGCCTATAGGCGAGGAACAAGCGGCACAGGCTGTTCTCGACCCTGCGATAGGTAAGCATAATTTTTAGATAATTTTGGCTTAAGTATACAATAATCATTTTTATTGAGACTACTACGGAATTTTCTCTTCGACTACAACTGATTAAAAAGTAGATTTTTTGCAAAGGAATGAGGAGAAACTTAGCTTAAAACCGTGTATTGGGGTTTCTTTAGAACGTTGTGAACTTGGATGTTATGTAATATTTGCCTTATAACGAATTTGAGGCCAGTCATGTCGTCAGGGGCACAAAAAGTGGCTGTAAACGTAACAGATTGCGAGTTCGATTTCCAGTCGACGAGTGGAACGCTAGTACAGTCTACACAGTCTTAATAGGAACGCAGTGTCTTAACTCTAGGTTCCCTCCGCCTACCCCGCCTCATGCGGGATACAGCGTGAAGCTGCAAAATAAATTCTATACAGAATAAAGTATACAAAAAAAAAAAAAGAAATTGTTTCAGCCAAGTAATAACATGCAGTTGTAGCTTCAAACGTTGCGAGTCGCGTCTGACCAATGTGTCGCTATCAATTGATTGAACTGTGCTTTTATTTCCCTTCGCAGTCGGAAGGCTGTGACGTCATCAGTTTAATTGCGATGACCGCTTCGTTACTTATACGTACACAAAACAATATTTATATTTCACTCTCCACTAATTTACTTTTTATTAATGTTTTATCGATTTTGTAAATACTATACAAGGTCAATGATATACATATACGTATATATAATAATACACCCACGTCGTCTATATCAAAATTCAAACTTATCTTTCTGTGTAGTACACTTTATTAGAAGCTATTTTAGACTACAGTATTGTTATTCCAAAAATTCAATTAATTTTTAAATAAACATAATTTTGTATAGCTGTTTTGTATAGCTGTATGTATGTACGTACGTATGTATGTATGTATGTATGTATTTATTTATAGTTGAGGACTATGTGTGCATATATTACACACAATCGTGAGCAAGTCGTTAATGTTAAAACGTAAATCCGTTGTGCGCTACGCGAGAGGAATAACCTATAATTAGATGCGCGTACACCAATACCTCGACTATAGAACTCGGAACACGTTCACTTCGTCCGCATAATTGTTTCATATTGGGCAGCCTCTACAAAAATAATTATTATTATTTCTAAATACAATTTCTAAGGTAACTTATGGTAAATCGATGGTAGCAAGGTAAACTAACGAAGGTGATGTTTTGATTGCTCTTTGGAACTACTACTAAAAAAGAGTAATTTTAATGAGATTTTATAAAAATAAAAAAAAATGATGTTTACGCGTGTTTTTTAACGTGAACGTGTATGTAATGGAAAATCGCATTTATTAGTAGTTAAAAAAAAACAATAAAACGAACTTGCAATTTTTCACTTTCGATACTTTACCTTGGTAGTAGGGACCGTCGAAATTATCTTACTCTTCTAATGTATCAGACAATATGATATTGATTGTTGAGAACGTTCCACATTAGCTAAACGAAATGTCTGCATCGTATAAATTAAACGCTATGTCGTCGTAATATTTGGCATTCCCTCTTCTCGACCTTCACTCTAAAAGTTGAAAGTGCAATTCTTCAAGATCACACTATTTGATACACCAATACATATTTAATATGAATTGTAAGCGTTATTGAGTTGAGTGACATTGTGGGCTATCCATATTTTAACCGTATTTGTGATCATCAAGTTTGAGCAACAGTTTGAAAAGAAAAAAATCTGATCTTATTGAGAGCTGTTGATGGTAGGTTAATCTTGATTGGGTTAACTCTTCTTTTTTCTTGTTTACTTTATACTGTAATCCTACAATATATGACGTTTGATTTCTGCTGGCTACCTTTGGTAGAGTTACGTGGAGATCTATGTAAATAGTTACGTGAAAGTGATAACTGATATCATAAATCTAATAAATTTCTTAGTGTAGTTGAAACTAGTAGAGACCATTTCGCCAAATACCGTACGACGCCCTGCGTCTCTACCTCCTACTTTAGTATTGTTCTTGGATACAATAGCTGTCACGCGATTGGTTTTTCCTCATATGTTATAATAGTTGTAGTGGACGTCTGCTCGCGTCGAGACGGCCATGATGCACGGCGGGCACGTCTCGGCGTGCGTGCCCGGTGCAACTCTTCTCCACCGGCGGTAATTTGATTGGGCCCGAGCTGTCACCTATGCGCCGCAGTCGCCCGGCCGTCGCTCGCCGGCTATCGATTAGAGACCTCCCCCCCGCCGCCCCGGACGCCCCACGCCACCCGCGAACCGGATCTCGTCACGCCGCCATTGTGTACCGCGACGCTTAAACGCATTCGTTTCTCCCGATGCGAAAACGACGCATTCCTTCCGCGCGCCCTCCCCGCCCTCCCGGCGACCACTCCGCGCCGGGGCCGCCTCGCAGGACCGCGGCGATCCTCTCATTACATATTTACAGTTTTACCTCACCATGCTTGTCGACGAATGGTTGACTACCCTCATACACATCATACTGTCCCTCTTAAGAGTTACATTCTTTTTTAACATTAGGAAAGATCTTACTGATACTTGTCTAAAAAAGTTATAATATATAAGAAATGATAATGTGAGCCACTTGTATAGTGACTATATGTATGTATACATATAGTCACTATACAAGTGTTTGTGTAAATTAAGAAAAATAGCAAAACAATTGGCTATACCACATTCGACACATCACAGACTATTAATGACTTTTTATAAAATATAATAGATATTAATTATATTTCTTATAAATGGCTACAGCATTCGCAATTATAATTTGTAACTACGAAACTCAATGTGCTTAATGTTATAATTAATTAGTTAATTTACTATGAAGAATTTTACAATCTGGCCTTGGATTTTAAAATATTTGATTCCACGGTCCCTACGTAAAGCCTGTGACATTCACAATAAAACTCTTGTGTGGCCATTACAGCCGCGACCGCTAGGCGCGACGCTACCCATATATAAAAAAAAACCTAAATGATTTGTCTGTTTAAAAATATAGTGGAATATATGTAGTTGTAATATTAAGATACATTTCCAAATTGGCTTTTTTTTAAATTTTGACATTTATTCATAAATAATCTTCACATGCCGTTCCTATGCTTGTGGAACTCTAGTTATCTTAACAAAGTCAAACTTAATTTAGAAAGTAAATAACAAAAATGTCTTAATATCCATCATAATGGAGCAACTGGGAAGAGTGCAAACTAAAGATAAAAGTAATGACTTCAAATACAATTTGAAGATAAATATCTTTTAAAATTTGTATTAGATTAGTTTACCACGTAGCTTTTATCTTATTTAGCGACTAGTTGAGTGACATGTCACTAACTGCTCCTATATTTGCCACCATTTATATTGTCTTCACACATTTCCTGTATGTATCGCAACAAAATTATCAGACACTGTGCAAGCATCTTACGATTCGCACTTACATTTTTTTTTGTATTTCGCAAATAGTAGAATACGCAGAAGGAACCAGGGAACCTAGTGGAGAACGTTGTGTCTTAACACTACGTTCTCCACTTTCTCGGCGGATCTCAACGCCGCGCTTGAGGAAATGAAAGATTTAATATTTCATTCCTTCGAGTCAGAATCGTCCCATAGGCGTCGTTGCTACAGCCATACGCTCACCCCTGCGCCACGACGTCCTCAAACGCTTGCTTTTGATTAACATAAAACAAATCCAATATATACCGTGCGTTTCTTACTACATTTTCGTTTATTCGAAAAGATTTTTTGGATTTGCTACAATTGGTATAACAAAGTAGAATATATTCATAGATTTAATTTTAAAACTGAAGTAGTAAAAAATACTATGCAATAGAAAAGAATTAATAAAATATGTACGAATAATGCGGCCACAATTGTATAAGGCTTAAATTAAAAATTATATAAACAAAGCATTTTTTGAACTTTTGAAACCACATTAAAAGAAAGTAGGTATATTAAAAACAAAACCACAAGTAGTTTTAAAAATGTGAAGATCACATGAAGTTAATAATTTGAAACACAAAAACATAAAATATGTGTGCAGCCTAAATAGCCTGCAGGGGTATTCATGCCTTTGTTTGTGCTGTTCATTTGGTATTACAATACCATAAATGCCGTGAACATATATACGTATATGTATATATGTATATACTAAAATGTTAGTAGTTACATATGTACGTAAACAAAAACAAATAATGCACGTTTTGTAATTATCGAACAAAAGAGATCGCTGTTGTTTTTTAAGTTTAATAACCTTGGAGCTTAGTTTAGAGTTTAGGCTATATGTGTTTGTTGCATAGTCTTATGGAAAATATTATATAGTTTTAAAAAAAAAATCTAATAATACAAGTGCTATAGACCGTGCTCGAAGCTACATATTGTATGAACCTAAACTCAAAAAGTTCCAATTTACAGACCTTGGCACGGTCATCACACCAGCTCGTTAATATCATAATATTATCACTTAAGCTACGTGTAACTGCGGTAGTTCAAATTGTGATTATTAATTTGGAACAGATCTCGACCTGCTATTCAAAGATGTCCTTATGTCAAAGGACCAATAGTAGGAGAGTAGTTCATAAAAATTATGGATACTTTATAGTAATTTATAGTATGTAGAGATAGTATGTAATTAATTTACAAAGACTATGATTGGTAATGTAAACGATACTGCTTTATATTACTACAGGGCAAACTATTATATAGTTTTTTTTTTATAAAACATCATATTAATCATATTTAGGGGATTACAGAGTATCTTAATACTAAGCTTCGCTACATGCTGAAAAAAAATAAAGAAAAAGATATATTTAAGGTTAAGGTTTAATTGTAAATACGTCAATGATGTCCAACTTTCAAATCCACTGCTTGTTCATTATACGGCATAGTACGTCTTGACTATAAATAATATTTTTGAAGTTAAACTCTCCTAAAAACATTTTTGATATAGCATCCCACTTAATAAAGAGCGTTCTACTATGTTGTCATACTTTCTTGCATTTATAAGACCTTATAAGCCGTCCTTTCATACTGATCCTAGTTTAAGAGATATAAATATGAATGTTGCCTAAATAATTTCATAATCGTTCAATACGACCAAATACTAAATAAAATAATAAAAATAAATCAACTTCACGCTGTATCCTGCACACAGCTGGGTAGGAAGAGGGAACCTAGTGTCTTACCGTTCCTCACTTTCCGCCGAATTCGGCAGCGG
This sequence comes from Heliconius congener, assembly GCA_018230605.1. Lineage (NCBI taxonomy): Eukaryota > Metazoa > Arthropoda > Insecta > Lepidoptera > Nymphalidae > Heliconius > Heliconius congener. The sequence goes on along the minus strand of DWAO01000690.1, from coordinate 8,045 downwards.
AACGTAAAACTGTTTTTTTTTTTTTTTTTTAATTTTATCATTTATATATAACATTTATTTAATTAATATCATAGTATGAAAATAAGGCCTATACAGATTACCAATCATGCATGCAAAAGTAAATCAGTGCAATAGAAGAAATTCTTGCAATATTTTGAACGGCGGTTGATATCAGCACAATTTGCAAATAAACCCATTTCCGGTTTTTAGTCTTTCTTCCTTTCCGCCTCCGCGACCGAAACACATATACCTCTTGTTTTGTTTATAAAATAAAAAAAAAATTCACTTAATGTTTAATACGTTTGCACAATATTGTAAAAAAATAAAATTCATTGTTTTCTCTATGGTTTATTTTTTTTTACAAAATTCTAATAAATAACAAAAAATTTGAATAAGAATTTGATAAAAACTGAGATGCTATTTCTTAAATTTCATCATCTAAAAAAATGTGCATTACAAATTAATAAGATTTCTTTGAAATTCTTATTTTCTTTTTTTTTTATTTTTAATAGATATCAGAAAAATAATTGTTCAAATATATGATGAGATAAGCGTCAGGTACTGATTTCGTCAGTAAGACGGATTTCTTAATAATTGGTCTCGAATTTAGCCGAAGAGACAAGAACGGAGTGTCTTGATAATAAAATTTCACTGCTTGTCAAGCTATATGCAGAATTAAGTGTGAAGCTGGAAAAAAAACCTTCCAAAAGACATCAGGTCTAACAATAGTTAACTCATCATGATTATTATTATTGAAGGCGATAGTCGTACATCTTAATTTTACCCTAGATGTGTTAAAATATTTCTATAAACTAGATAAAATTATTTTATTCATCCCAAAATCCTACACGAAATATTAAATAATTAATATTAAATAATTTCATTTCTTCGCTATGGTGTCGAGGAAAAGCGTGACGTTGAGTTCCGTCACTCAACACGTAATTCCTCCAAAAATCGGCAGAAAATGGGGGACGGCGTGTGGCTCGACGGCTCAACACTAGCTTCGCCCAGAACGTCATAAATAAAGAACAACAAATGCACCACTAGGTTCCCTCTGCCTACCCAGCTGAGTGTGAGATACAAAAAAAATAATGATTGTTGACATAAAGTATCTTGCCAGAAGGTATAATGTATTAGATCGTACGTTATATAATAATTTATATTGTAGGAAGTCATTGTGCCACTCATCTCATCCTGTGGCCTATAAAGATAATTTATGACTAACTAGCAATAGCGAATTGTTAGTAATAGATATTTTTTTGTCTATATTTTTGTTGGTTTTTTTTATATATGTATATTATAATTGTATTTTTATATAATTTATTAGTCATCAGTAACTTTTTTTGCGTGACTTTAAGGCAAGGTAATATATATACATTTCCGATATTTTCTGTGCCGTAAGATTTTCGAGAGAATTTTTCTTAGTGCTCCCTTAAACTTCCTCATCTTGTTGTTGTACATTTTAAATTTCATAATTCTAAACGGTAGCTTCGCTCTATCACTCACTCAGCAACAGAAGATTTTTTTGTATATTATATAAGTAGCAATATACAGTATATCGTCTTTTTATATATATATTTCATTTTAATTTATAAAATAACATTTTTGTGTGAAAAACAATCGTTTTTCTTACAAAGATACGCGGCGAAAAGTAAAAAAATCTCACAGGTAGGTTCTCGAAGTTTAACTGCAGCCCCTTCATCTACAAATTGGTCCTTGAAGCTCCGGCATTTCTTGGCGTTTTTACAGGGGATAGCCAGATTATGTTTGAAGATTTGGCTCTCTCATCTAGTTATCGTTGATACCTATAATTCAAAATTTAGATTTTGTAGGTAAATTGTATTGAAAATAAATAAATATGCACATTTTTGTACAGCAGTAATGTAATATAAACGTGGAAATAGGTAATTTTATAAAGAAGAAATACATTGATTTTCTTTTGATTTTAGGTTACGTTACATGTCATATGTAACTTTTATATATATTTATTTTTATTCTAAATGGCTTCTTTTTAGTTTAAAATGATTATATGAGTGATTTATAGCACTTGAAAATATATATTATTTTAATATACGATTTTTAATAAACCGTTACACCATTCCTTCTTTGTTCTGATATTTAATGGCCACAGTAAATAGAATAAAAGTTGTCATTTAAATATGAATTATACATAATTCATTATCACTATTAAGAATAGGTTACGTGTTGGATGTCTCGTTTTGAATAACAGATTCATATTGATACAAATGTTAATTTATATGTTTTATTTAGTAGTGAATGTCGTTGACCCCTATGAAAATGGCAGAGGCGTCGCGGTTTAACACTAGGTACACCTCAGCGGTCGCGCGCATGCCTGTTTCTAAGGTCGCGCCCGCCGCTACCTTCCGATAGAGATGATTTCAATTAAAATGGCATTCGGTTTCAAACAGAAATACAATATTTTATTATTACGTTCATACGTCCGACTATATTCATCCCTTGATGATGATGATGAGCCTAGGTTAGAGGCTGCGGCCACATCTTACCCGTGGTCGTTGTTGTCACTGCGGTGTTTCGCGGGCGGGCAGATTTATTTGGACGTACCCCCTTCGAAGGGGGAGGGGTTGGGCGCGCCACCCACCGCGCCACCTCCACACATTTGACTGGATCAATAAGTAAGCAAAGGATGCCCGAGCAGAAAAACCATACACCCAACCTCCCCAAGGGGGCACACGTAACCGACCCCCCCCTCCCCCCTCCACTAGTAGGGGGGGGCTCCACAGATTGCCATTTTCTCTTTGCCTACGCTTTAATTAGTTGCGTAGTGACGCGTGTGTATCCATAATCCGAAGTTATTAAAATTGCCAAAAGAGTTTTGTAAATGTGGCATAAAGAATACCGAATTAATTTATAATTTACCAACTTAGAATTCAATATGAAACATTATATTATATTCGAAATGAAATGCTGTATATGCATATTATGTTCTCCATCCATACTCTATATGCTAAGACACTCCGTTCCTCATTTTCCGCCGCATTCTAGGCATTGCGAGTTCTACTCAACGTCGCGCTCTGCCCCGACACCAAATCGAGAAAAATGAAAATATACATTTAAATAAATATTTCATTTTCTGGAGTGGGGATCCAACCCACAACCAATCACGATTACAGTCACACACTTGTGCCCCTGCGCCACCACTGGCCTCGAAATTACAGTCGAAAAGAAACATTTCTTTTAGTTACAAATTATGTACTGAGTCCATACCTTATATGTCTAAAAAAATATATACTTCTGTTTTGTTATAAACTCACCATATTTATTGTTCAGGCTTCGAAATAAAGCTAAAATGACCCAATCTTGAATCTTCGGCGCTGACAATGCCACCATAGCGGAAAGATAAGATAAGGAGTGATACACTGCGCCCCACCTGTGTTAGAATAAAGCTCGACTATGTACTTTCTTGTTTGAAAATAGTATGTTCATTGCCGTGGCTAATCTAACATGGTCCTCATCATCCCCAGTTATCATGTGAACTGTAGTTTAAATATAGAAAAGTACCAAATACTGTCATTTGTATAGGATTATTTTAAATTAACATTTAAAATAAACGTTAGTAAAGTCATAAAGTATAATACGTAGACAATAATGGATAATACTACATTAAAAATAATAACACTATATTTGATTACGTCTCAGAGGCCTGCGGCTGTAAACGCGACGGTTGTAGGTTAGATTCTCGCTCGGGGAAATATAGTATTTGATATCTTCACATCGTCGCTTTGGTAACTTAACAAAGCGCGGTGTTCCGTTCTGCCACTTAACAGGTATTGTCTTGAGAATTCAGCCAAAAATGGGAAACAAAGTGTCTAAACACTAGGTTCCTTCTGTCCACCCTGTTGATGTGCGAGAAACAGCGTGGAACTGAAAAGATAAAAAGATATGCTGCGACATATCTTAATAAATATAAAATGTAAATTCTCTTTGTTACATTATACGTACTTAAATATAATAAAACATAAAAAAACTAATGTGTAATCTACGAAAAAGCACCATGGATAGCAACTAACACAACTCATCTAGCAAAAAGTAGGTACCTATGTACCTACGTACTAACTTGCGCGACGTTATATTTTATATTCATGAGTTACTCGGGACACCGATGTCGTGATTCTGCATTCCGCTTGTTTGCTTGCTTGTTTCTGAGAATGTTACCATTAAACCAGCGTTTTGTGAATACCGTTATCCTTATGTAATTTAAATATTAACTTAATTATAAAACTATCAGCTTCACGTCGTATCCCGTATATAGCTAGATAAGAAGAAGGAACCTAATTTTTAGATACTCCATTCCCTACTTTCCGACGAATTTTTCGAGGCGTTGCGTGCTTGACCTTGACCCGAGAGTGAAGAAATGAAAATATTAATTATTTCATTTCCTTGAATGGGAATCGAACCTACAATCTGTCGCGTTTACAATCACACGCTTGTGCCCCTGCGCCACGACTGGGCCTTTACCTTTTTTGATAGTAATACATATAAATCTACTAAAAATATATATTTACTAGAAAAGACCTCTCTATTCTGTCTATCAGTCGATATAAAAATACATATCTTGCAACGCTATTTTGCTTGAAAATTTCTCCACAATTTTCTTAGCGTAGATTTTGTGTTTTCACAACTAAGACCTATAGACATATACGTTTGTTTCTTTTTTTTATGTTATTCTCTTTTTTCTTAAGTTTTTGACGTTTCCTTTTAGGCTTTAGTGTAATATGTTGATCATAATTATTAATATATCATTTTGAAAAAAATCTACCAAAAAATTAAAATTTACAACAAATCTTAAACTTTCTTATAACTAACTTATTATAGGTAGAATAAGAATATTCTGCTGAAAGAATTCGCTAAAAAGAGATATAAAATTAACTGGTCTTGCTTGTTGAACCATCGACTACAGCTTTTTATTACTTAAAAGTTAAAGCTAATTTATACTAGTAATTAATTTTAACATAATAATATTTTATGAGAATGAAATGTTCGAGATCATTATTTTATAGTAATTCTTTTAAATGACCATTTTTATTCGGTTCTATTTTAGTACTTAATGTGATCGTGACTGACATTTCTATATTGTCCAGTGATCTTTACAGTTTTATAGATTGTATTTAAATGATCTTAAAAGAAATCAATGTGGTATTTATATAACTTTCTTTTTATCTAGGCGTAACGTAGCGTGCAAAGAGTTTGTGTCAATAAATACTTTCAAAATAAAATAAAAAACATTAAAAAAAATTAACAAAAACAAAATCAAAAATGTTAAGAGTTAAAAGTATTCTCTTAAAAGAAGGTAAAATTTTATATTTCAATTCAATTTCTTTCCTCATTTTTTTTTTAATTTGTATTATTGTGTTCATTAGTTGAATGATATCAATATCAAAATTATGTAATATGTTTATTCTTAGTGATAAATTGAAAATGAGCTTTATGTTTATAATTTAATATATGAAAAAAAGTAAATTAAAGAAAGTATAGCGTGTGCTGTTCCTGTCTTTTTAATGGCTGTATTTTTTTGTATGTTATTTTCTATACATTCTATTATATTATTTATGAACATCGGTCATTTTGTAGGCTTATTATTTTTACAAGATACTTCCTAAATAATATTAAATACAAAAGATGCAATAAGCATTAAATGCCTTGATCTTAAAAAATAAAGTAGAACAGATTTGACGAGGAAAGACGAGTTTAGAGAATGTAAACAAAAACAAAACACGATAATCTTAGTTTTTTAGACATAGAAAGTAAGGTTCACCTTATTGCAATATAGAATTGTCAACGGTGTTTCACGGTGTGTACCGCATGTAGCAGGGTAGGCAGAGGGAACCTAGTGTTAAGACACTCCGCTCCCCAATTTCCGCCCAACTCTAGAGCCAATGCCTCTAGATTTCGATGAATTATTGTTATTTTTCTTAAATTTTATTTAGAAAAAATAATAAATATCCAGATACTACATTATAGCGTTTCAGCCAAGTATTGCCACCGGAATTAATGCGCCGCTTGCCTTAACATCCAATCTTTTTGTTCCCCTCCCCCTTTTCTACTAATGCCAATAATGGCCTCACTGTACCCAATTCGAGCTAAATGGACGATGTTTGGCGATACATCTTTTACGTTTATTTTAACTGTTAGTTTGCTATCGATCGTGTTTATTTTTTCTAATAATAGTTTTTTTTATTATTTTTATTCTACGTTCACTTTGAGCGCGTTCATTTCGAACCGTACGCTTTACGTGATACGAGTGTTTATTTGTAACTGGCAGCTGTTAATACTCTCATAGAAATTTAATTACCATATGTAATTGGTCCATCACTAAGTTAGTGTTGGTACATATTTATTCAATATATTATATAGAATATATGTTTATATATGGTATTAATGAGGTGTCTGCGTGAGACTGCGTGGTAATAATAAGTAGCCGGCGCTACCCCTCGACGCCCTCTCCCCACCCCTCAGACCGCACGCGCCGCGTCACCGCACAAAAGCCATCTTAACTTAAACCGGTCCTCGATATAGCCAACTTTTAATTTAACATAATGAATGAAATATCAATATGACCTAGTTCGTACTTATAGATATCTAACAGGTAACTACAAAGTTATTAAAAATTGGTACTTTACTCTACACAAACATATTCTTTGTCTCGTATATAATAAGATAATACATAATATTAGAAAAAGGTCCTACTCCGACCCGGGCTTTTATCATAAAACAGTATTTCTTATATATGTTCAACTAATATCACATAGTTCAGGATTGTTGGAACCATCTTATATTAGATTTATATTTTAAATATAAATTTTATAATAGTTAAATTCATTTTATTGTATTGATCTTCTAGTCTAAGCAGACTATCTATCCAGCGTTTGATTCATATCGTCTTTTTTTTCTACCTTTCTTTGATGAAATGTAAGTTAGATAAGATCAATTCTAAATAATAAATAGCCACGATTATACAAATGGACCGAGGCGGCGGACATGTTGTGATACGACTGCGCGTGTCGTAATGGCGGCAGATCGGCGTATAAAAATTATAAGCTGACGTGAGCGCGTTTCGCAACGCACCTGGCCGACCGCGGTGCCGCCGCCGCCGCCGTCTGCCGGGCTGCTGTGCCAATACTTGCACTTACTATTAATTCTTTAAATTCTCATGTATTTTGTTTCGTTTTTTTTTTTGTCTTTTTGTCACACAGCAGAGTAGGCACTCTGCTACGTTCATACAGCGAGATACAGCGTGGAGCAAACGTCGCTTCGCTCTTGTACCAAGGCAAAATCGCGACGTTAAATTTCAGCAATGCCTCGACAATCGGTAGAAAGTAGCGAAAAGAGTGTCTTAACACTAGGTGTCCCTGCCTAGGGACAAAACCTGAAACCTGAAATTTAACGCCGCGATTTTTTTGCCTTGGTACAAGAGCGAAGCGAGTGAAAATATGAATAATTGATTCCTCCGAGTGGGGTCAAACCCACAACCGTTGCGTTACAGTCTCACGCTTTTGCCCCTGCGCCAAGACGACCTCTTCTCATCTCATTGCAACATTATCAATAATCGAAAAAATAATTCACAAATTCTACCATTTCGTGTATCCTTTGATGGGTTTAGTTACGTGTTTATAATATCAACACCGGGCAATATACCCAATTGGACGGATCTATTTTGCACCGATTACGTTGCTATATGTCGGTACGTTTCCATTAATGGCGTACATGATTCATAGAATTATTAGGAGTTACTACATCTAAATATAAGTCTTTCAATGTAGATCATTACTTTAAATGTATTTATTTGTATAAACAAATTTTAGTTTTATACTCGGTATGTTGAATTAATCAGCTTTTTTTTTATGTTTTCAAAGTAGGAATAACGAGCTGTCAGAACTAAGAAGCTCAATTTCAAGAGTTAAATATACTTCACGATAAAAAATTAAATCAGCTTTACGCTGAATCATGCACTCAGCAGGGTAGGCAGAGGGAACCTAGTGTTAAGACACTCCGTTTCCCATTTTCTG
>DWAO01000689.1:0-23232 GCA_018230605.1 Heliconius congener | reverse complement strand
CTCCTCTGGTGTTGCACGGGGTCGTGGGCGGCGGTAGTCACTTACCATCAGGTGATCCGAACGCTCGGTTGCCGTGTCTTTTCCATAAAAAAAAAACCATCAGGTGACATGTTCTCGTTCTCGAAAGATTCGTTTTTGCCTTGTCTTTTCCATACAAAACCTACGAAATATTTTACCCTTTTTAGAACTCCTGTTCTCTCTCATTTTCGAAAAGAGATAAAAAACTTGACAAAAACGCTGTATCCGACGACAAGGCGAGGCGTGGTACAGTCGACCATAAATTAGAGGGTAGCGGTCGGCCCGTAATTGCATGGAAGCGCGAAGTGGCGCCGGGAAGGGCGTACTGATTACGTATTATAGCACGCGATGTTTGTTATATTATTATTATTATACCGGTGGCGTATCCTGGGCCATGGTGTTTAGGGCCATGGAATTAGGTAATTTACAAATAAACGGGTATTTCACAAATTGACCGGCTAGATAACATTACAAGGAGCATCGTCTACAATAATGTGACAGTTACGGGTTTGATTCCTAACTCTAGGTAGAAGAGAAAACGCGACATTAAGTTCAACCACTCAACCCCAAACCTCCGAAAGTGGCGAACGGAGTATCTTAACACTAGATCTCCTAAGCCTACTCAACTATGTGGGAAAAAGCGTGAAATTCCTTTTACGCTTTTAAAATACGATTTTTACAATAACCAGACCTAGATGTTCGATATTTTGATTATAAAGTGCCTTTACAATTCATGGTAGTAAAAACCACATTGGCATCACATAAACATGGCGAATAACGATACTTTCCCATAGAACTACGCAGCTTTATAGTAATTTTCTATAGACTATGGTTAACGTTTGGCTATAAAACTACTCATTTTTATATTTTATGTCGGTTGTCGTCCAGAAAACATGATGTAGCCTTACAGCAAATCAATATTTTTATTTTATAAAGAATTAATCATAGCTACCTATAACTTGAGTATAAAATAATTTTATAAAATAGAAATATCCTTATATTATTAGAATAATATTTAATAATAGTATGTATGTATATCTTAACTAAATTAAGAACAGCGAAAGATTTTTTAGGTCAGTCGTGGCGAAGGGGAACCAAGTGTGACTGTACAACCTACTGGTTGTGGGTTCGATCCCCAGTCGAGAAGATGAAATATTTACTTAAATTTATATTTCCATTTCTTCACTTTGGTGTCGAGGTAAAGCGCGGTGTTGAGTTCTGCCACTCAACACGCAATGCCTCCAGGATTCGGCAGAAAGTGAGGAACGGAGTGTCCTAACACTAGGTTCCCTCTACCTACCCTGCTGCGTGTGGGATACAGCGTAAAGCTGATTTTGAAAGATTTTTTTATTAAAATAAAAGATTACGGTACCTACATATATTTGCCGATTTTTGCTTATTAAATTACATATCTAAATATATAAAAAATAAGAGTCCATGCGGCATGAATAACTTCAAAGCGAGGTTAAAAGGCTCCTTCTTGGAGTTGCTATACTGCCCTACAGTTTCTCAGAAAATTACCCATAATTTTATAATACAGTCATTTCTAAAATTCAATATCCTTATCATTTCTAACACAAAACACCTATCAACAACAATACATTGTAGCACTATACAACTTAGGTGTCTCTCATTAATAATTTATAGAATACACCAAATATGGCGTCTGTATACACTATGGCAACCCAAAATTACGGCGTCAAACTTGATAACAAGGTAGTACTTATCGTACCGGAACGAATCAATCAATAGGGTGACGGTGACGGTGACGGTAATGAACGGGTGGAGGGGGAGGACCGAGGAAAGCCCCCGGATCCTGACTAAGACTTGGCTTAAACTTGTCTTTTTACGGCCACTTTTAGTTCTCGAGTCGGTAAATGCTTTGCGTAATATCGGTTGGTCTTTTAAGGAAATTGTTTTTGGTCCGTTACATTGTGGAGCTTTCTTGTGGATTTAAAATTAAAATTTAACTTGTATTTAGTTTCTAAGTTAATCGATATGTTGTATTTATTTTTGAGTGCTCTTTTTTTCATTAAGTTTCATAATAAAGTTGACATCAATTATGCACCATTTATTCTCTTTATTTACGTATTTAAAATAAATATAGCTTATTAGTGCTAGTATGTTGTACTATAATTGTAGAATCTATTTTCAGTTTTAATCTAAAATTATTTACTATTTCTACTAAAATTACGACGACCTTAAAAAGTGCGGCGTTGAGCGTCGCTACTTTCCACGCGAGACTTCTCTACACATCTTAACATCTAAATTCTTCTCATACTAGAGAAAGGAATACTACGAAAGCAGTACAGTAGACCACTGTACATCACACTACTGAGCTCTCTGACACTCTCTCAAAAATGCAAAAATGCATGGATTTGAGCTAGAATTAGTGAGGAATGGAGGATCTAAACATAATTATACTCGAATTATTATTATTTATACGTATTAACAAAAATAACGAACACCTATTTTAAAAGATATTTAAATGTTAAAACTAGTTAGTGTTTAGAGGTTTTCGGTAAAAAAATTATTCATTAATCTGAACAGGCGACGCGCGCTGATTGGTCCGCCCTCCTCGTTAATGAATGAAGGAATGAAAATTGGTTTCACGCTTTTCGATCTTCACTTAATATTTACTCCAAAACAGGATGGGTACTAGAATATAATGTTATATATTTTATAATGATTTTAATTATGTTTATTTTATATAGCTTCACGCACATAGCAAAGAGAAAGGTAAAGTGAAACTTGTAATCTAGTGTTCAGACACTCCATTTTTATTGAGACAGTTCCCGGTTTTCCGCTGAATTCTGGAGACATTGCGTGTTGAGTGGCGGAACTTAAAGCCGCGCTTTGTGTCGTCACTAGACAAACCCCGCGACAAAATGAAAATAACAAAAAAAATATTACAAATATTTTTACACAGATTAGACCTTTGAAATGTAAGGATAAGATTTTCTCAAACACTCAATGTCACAAAAGATATGTGTGGCGGCGCACCTTCTCTCTTACCTACCTGCCTACCTCTACCTACTACATTAGTTTAATTCTGCGACGCGCCTTAAATTCCACTTTCTAGGAACGATTAACGCATAATAAGATCTGGAGACACGGCTCTGAGCCGAGCCAAGTACCTACGCTTTGCTTGAATACTTCTATAGAATTTTGTATTATAATATACGTATACATAAATGTATACACGGTATATGTTTCGAAATTTGTCGTCGTCGTCGTCATATGGGATTTAAAATTGATTTTAATGTACTAAATTCGTCAAAGAAAATAATCAAATTTATGTCCGTTTGACGTATGTCTTCTTCATTCTTTGACCTTAAATTATATATTTAACTTTAAGTATATTCTAGGTACTATCCAAAACATAGTTGTATTAATAATGGGTATGCACAAACTCACTGCCTTCATGTTTTCTCAACATAATATATAAGTACAGATAGTATCTAACATTTTAAATGTAAGACTAGATACGAACATATTCGCTAACATCTTGTTTCTTACTTGATGTAAAAGTGGTGGAGAACCGCTAAAACGACAACCTTATTACCTAAAAGCTCCAGGTCGTTCTTTATGAAGTTCTTTTGTATTTTGACGAAACTTTTTAAGCAAATATTTTTCATTTAAACTACCGACGTTCAAAAATACCGCGGGACGCCAAGGGAATTATTATTATACTTATCTGATAGCTTGGTATCTTGAATTCTCTGCATATTGTTTATACCGACTTTGGCAAGTTTTGTTTTAGTTGTTATAATGTATTTTATGGTCGTCATTTTTATTTATGGATCACATTTAGGGAAGAAATTAATATAATCCTTATATAATATAAAACATAATGATTTCTTAATAAGAATTGGTAGTATTTGGTGACATAAGTTTAGGCCAAAAACAATTACTACGTCATTTTTTATGGCAATTGTGATCAGATTGATCTATGTTAACATTTTTTTAATTTTTATTGTGGAAGGCTAAATATTCATCATATTTAGAAGATATTATTCATTGAAATATAATAGTATCAGATTTTCTCAATAAAATACAAATAAATCAAAGAAACATCAGCATATCTACAGACAAATCGAAGTCGCCGGACATCTTGTTATCAATCAAACACTAATGTCCTCAATTTATAGCACACACGGGTACATTGCGCGGCTAATGGTGTACGCCGTCATTATAACTAAATTATGTTGGTGCCTCACGCTAATGCCACCCGCTGGCGGCGCTTTGCAAACACGGAAACTTACTTTATATTGTGAATCGTAACTAGCCAAAATATTATATATTTTGTTTTTTTTTTGTTTGCATATTTTTTTTCTTTTAGTGTCTATATTATAGCTTTTATATACATAAAAAATATTAAGGAATGTTTTTGTTTGAACATTTATAGTCAAATTTAAAAATATTATGTTGTCATATTTGACTGCTATGACAGCTTACGATAATCATCACGTGTTCTTCATACAACGTGACATGGCGACGTGATTTTGTGGTCAACTGGCTCCCTCGAAATACCATAATACAAGAACTGAGCTGAACTGTACTATACTATACATCTAGTAAAATATGTCCGGTTCTTTTATTATTTGTTTTATACAACAAAAAAGGCTAAATATTACGTGTTAGGTTATTAAAGATACTTTTTACATTTAAAAATAATTTCCACATTGAATAGATACATATATAATAGTATGGCTAGTACTTAGCAGTTAGCAACCCAATTTTATAACATATAAGTACTCTTTACCCCTTTTGTATTCTGATGTGAGGAAAATGACACCAGGTGATATAACGTACAAGCTGTCACCTTACATTGAATCATGAAACGAGACAATGGAGAAGGAAACCTTCACAAATTTATAGTTGTCTCTGTCTCTCATATCTTTGGACTTTTGTAAGTGAGACACACTACGTTTTTAACGTTTCCCCGTATTTCTCGGTAGCGGTCATTCGACACATCACAATCATTAAAGAACGTCAGCCAGTTGCTGCTATATTAGATATATTATATTTACTTTATCTGTATCAGCAGTATGTAGCTGCATTTCTTTTCTAATCAAATATCATTGCCATATTTTTTATATAAAGAAAAAGAAAAATGATACACGACGGAATGAAAATACTACTTTGCGCGAAACCACGCCATCTTTACGTTTATGACGTACGTCTACATATATTTTACTAGTATTTGTTTTGGTTTTGACCTTACAAACTGTTTTTGTTATTGTCACTGCTATATCACTGTAGGTACCTACCATATACTCACTAAAACTACCTAATAGGTATAAAAAAAAGTTTTATATTAAAAGTCATGAAATGTAAGAGTATAAGATTTTCCGCGATTTCATGCATTTTTTGCATAGCAGAGTAGGCAGCGAGAAGCTAGTGACAACGTTACTCTGTTTAACGACAACAACTACCTATTTTATAACCAAAATAAGAACAACCATAAAACGTCCCCAAAATATAAATATTTCAAAAGAAATATCCAAAAAGGAGCAAAAGGTAAAAATATTCCATCCGTATCATCGGGTGTTCTTACCGCGACCGCCAGTTGTAAAATGCGGCTCGAGTCAGTCGCTAAATAAATAATAAATGGTAAATCCCTGCTACCGTCGACGACGCGTCCCGCACGTGTATGACCGGCTTATATCTCACACTGTCTTGGCGTAGGGTTATCGATATCAAAATTTATGAAACAAGAAAATTTTTAACAAAAAAAAAAATTTTTTTGAGTCTTCACGCTTTTTCCTGTACGGCAGAGTAGGCATGAGATTTTAGTGTTAGAATATTCCGTTTCGCACTTTCTGCACAATTTGCGAGACATTGTGTATTCAATATTGAGTTACCAAAGTATAAAAGTATCCGGATAATTTACAAATTACTAATATATGTACATACCAATATAATTTACAATTACTAATGTAATTTACAAATTACTAATATAAAATAAGATTAACAATATATATTAGAAATTACAAAATGACTTTAGTTATATCAATTTTATTTAACTGAAGAAGACTTTAAAAAATATTCACAACATTCTAGTTATCTACATTCTAGGTGGATCAATGTCGCGGCGTATTTAGTATGCCTCAACACACTGCTACGAGTCCGGTCGGATTCACTGATCGGTACAGGACGCATGCTACGTACAAGGTTAAAACACTATTTCAAGATGCTATATTGGTTAATTCTTGTTTTAGTAGTTAATATAAGAAGTTGATAAATAATTATCTGTACTTCTGTACTAATATTATAGAGCTGAAGAGTTTGTTTGTTTGAAAGCGGTAATCTCAGGAACTACCTGGTTCGATAGCCCATTTATCGAGGGAGGCTATTGGCTATATTACACGATAACCATTTAGATTAAATTCTGCAGTAAGAGATATCTCAAGCACTAAGTATGTATGATACACAACTCTTAATTATTTGCATCTGGCCACGCGGGCAAAGCAGCAAATAAATGCTAGTTATAAAATAGAATAAATACATATGCACATTACTGGAAACCGTTTAAAATAAAGTTCACCTTATGGTATCTTTCTATAGTAAGAAAGTATATAAATAAAGTACACTAGTCGCGGCGAGCTGCAGAAGCACCACAAAAAGTTTGATCAAATGTTGGAAAAATGAGACCGGAAAGTTTTTAACAGGGCTACCAACCATTAACTAAAGTCTTAAAATACATTTAATTTCTTTTATTTTTTTATTATTTTATCTTTCAATATTGCATATTTCAAATAAAAATAAATACAACAAATTTTTCACTCCATTTTTCACTTGTAATCGATTTAAAAGTGACAAAAGTGTAGTTTTAAAATATAAACGTCAGCCCTATTGAATGTGGGAAGCGGGTGCGGCGTGACATGGGATCTGTCGGGTCGGCCCGTCGCTTCTTGCCCATCGACAATAAAGAGCGACCAATACGCTTAAACCGAGACATTTTGTGTTTGTACCGACCCGCTATGGATGCGATATCAGTTCAATGTACAGTACGGTCGATAAGTCGTGGCCGCCTTGAAGTTAAGTTTTCTGATTTTTTGCGCACCGTGGAAAAAAATTATTTACTCTGGGAAATAAATTATTTATCGTATTAAATTTGCGCAGCCATATAGCTAACTTCATGGCGACCACAACTCGCCAGCTTTAGTATAGTTCTATATAAGTAAATAACTTTTACTATATTTAGGCTTTCCGCGTCAGTAAGTCATTGCCTAGATATTATGTGTGAAATCTCTTTGTATTTGTGGGTCTAATTCCTACTTAGTAAAACGTGTATATTGTATTTTTTTACTAGTTTGGTTAGAAAATAGTGCGCTTCCACGGTGCCACGAAGCACACAAAAGCATAAAAATTTGTGAATTTATAGTACAGAGTGTCTTAATGCTGAGTTTTCTTTACCTATCCCATACGAATGTGAATGCTACATTATTGCCAAACGCGGATTGGCCAAAACTTTTTGTTATATTATAGTCAAATTTCAAAGGTTTTTTATATAGATCTTAATGTGTAATTCTAATGTGTAAGTTATATTACTGTAAAGTCTTATATAAATTATAACCGTTCAGTAGTTTATGCGTGGAAATGGAACAAACATCCATCCTCACAAACATTCACATTTATAATATTACAAAGATATAATTTAATACGATGTTATACAGCCCTGCGTGCGGGCGGCGGGCGCGGCGTGACATGGGATCTGTCGGCCCGTCGCGTCGCGTGCTGAGTTGCCGACCGGCCTCGTAGCGCGACCGATGCGCTTAGACCTTTTAAATTTTATTTTATATTTCAAACACTACTTTTGTTTCTTTAGTATTTATTCTTTGATATTGTAACAATGTTGTTCTATTTCATTGTATTGTAACACCGGCAAGATTTTTATAAGAGATTTTCGTTTTAAGCAACTCGAAGCTAACAAAATTTAAGAGATATATAAAATACTTTTAAATAGATTATTATAATCTTTTGAAAAAACAAACTTTATTTATATACTTACTACTATAAATTATTGTGTATTTATATATACATCAGTGTTACAAGAAATCAGATCCATTACCTGAAACAGAAGGAAATAAGACATTAAATTAAAATTAATATATAGCAACCATATAACAGGGTATACAGAGAGTGAACTTAGTGTAAAAACTCTCTATACTCTTGGCTTCAGCTATGACATTGTGTTTTGTCGCGTAAAAAACAATAAATATAAAATAGAAAGCTAACACAAACCATGTATACGCCATATAAACGCGCGAGTCACGTAACGCAAAGCACCAGCCGTTATAAACACAAAGGTATAGCGTAATATCGAGCGACGAGCATCACAGGATACGGGCCGCGTTATCGCCCCCGCGCGCGTCACCTTGTCACCGAGCGGTTTAATGGGCTGCCGTGTACTGTGGCGGACGGTTTTGATATTTTATTTGTGAGGATTTATGTTTAGTTTTTGATGAAATATTACTTAGTATATAATTTTTAATTATCTGTCTATATGAAATTTATGTGATGGGGTATATATTTTGTTCTCAAATAAATTGAAACAATTTTTATAAATAATAACCTAACTTATGTTTAAGTTAACTTATGTTTGCAATAATCAAGATGATATATAGTTTGGTCAATATTTAATTTAACATCAAATTCCTTTAAGGAAGATTATTAAAGTAACTAAAATTCGAAGAAAATCCAAATATTTCATATAACGCATTTGTTTCATTGTGGAGTACACAAAGAACGTCAAAGTGAGACCACCTCATTCCCTGTTTTATATCGACTTCTCAACGTGAGTGACGGGTTTCAATACTGCACTTGGTAATTCTTGAATAAGACATCTTTGTTGATTTCGAATCGTTGTTTTTTATATGTTTTTGTCATAGTTTGTTAATAATATCACTAAAACACTATTAAAAAAATATTTACTATTATATTTTAAATATAAAAGTAGAGATTCTTTAAATGCATTATAAATAAGTAATATTTTATATAAATCATATATTACTTTTAGTTTAATGCTGTATCACGTATATCGTCGTACAGGTTAAGTAAAAGAAATTTGGGAACTGAGATTAAAAGACTCCGATTACCATTATACCTCCGTGCCACACTTACCGCCGACTATTTTAAATTATTCAGATTTGAATATTTTAGTATTATATCAGCATAGATAAATGCTAAATATTTCTTATATATTTTGAGAATCAAACCCGAAACTTCTTTACAATTTTAAGTCACACAGTCACTCCACTGCAAAAGCTCGTTAAAATATCTTTATTATGAAATATGTACTTTATATCTCATTATACCGCCCCAGGCGTAGTTATAGAGGTAGGTAAAAAGAAATCAATGGAACATCATTCGAGCAAGGTAGAACGCTCCAGCTCCGCGTCAGTTCGCCGCAATGTGCTGTTGAAAAAAGCCGGCCTGTGGGTTGCATAAAAAATGTCTGGCCTGGTGGCGGGTCGCTAATGCCGCTTCTAATGACGGCACACTCGCCGCGCTCGTTTCCGTTGTAGGGTCGCAAATGATTTTGTTTTTGGTTATTATATTATTTTCTGCTTGACTATATCATGTAGCCATAAAATAAGATATGTTTTATGTACACAAATTCAGTTACATGAATATATAATTTAATCTGTTAATATATTTTTAGGTGGTTGATAATTCAACTTTAAGGTACTTTATAGATTTCTTGAAACTAATCTGCTTTTATTGTAAAATATTATATCATTAATATAATACAAAATTTATAATATATTAATTAAGGAGTTCATCATTTACATCCCTGATATCGTGGGTGCGAGCGCTCGCCTCCTACATATTTAATTTGCTCGGACTGGTTTCTGTCCGGGCGCCGCGCTACGCTTTGTGTTTCGTTATGGCTCTATCGTCTGCGACTACAGGGCTGCTTGATTGAAGCATCGCTACTTTATTGTTTACTCGTTTTGAATTCACAAAAGAAAATAGAAAATTCGGTGTATTAAAATTAACATTCAACATTTTCAAAGCGGTCTCCCATTTAATTGTTACAGAAAATTTTATTCAGTAAAAGTAAAAATGCAAACAAAAGATAAGTGGTACCCAGTCAAGGGTAAGTCTGAGATAAAGTCGAGATTCGAAGGGCGTAAAATGTATAAGCCAAAAAATATAATCTTCGTCACGAACTCCTTGGTTCTGTGGATTGAATAAACCCTATTTTTATAAAGGAAAATTTTAGTCCGTCAAAATAAAAGAGCTTGTTATCTCTACTTTGAAAAACCAACTTGGTTTTGTACATAGAGAGTTTTGAAAAGTTAAATATATAAGCTTCACGCTTTTATGCTGTATAGTAAGATAGGATGAAAGTAGCAATTTGCTGTTCGGGCTTAGATTGACACTTGTGTCAAGACAGTTCTCTAGCTTAAATATTAGTTGTAAAGATACTGCGTGTTAAGTGAAGTGAATTTAAATATATAAAACATAATATTTTTAAAATATTTTACATCACGCACTTGCTTTATAAGCATTTTAGAAAATTATATATATTTTTTTTGTTATGTCAAGAAAAAAAGAAAAAGATAAAGAATAAGACTGAGTGGATACAAAATATTTAGAAGTTATCCGCTTAGTGGACTATCTCATATCTCAATTCATAATTCAATATACACTGCTGTCGCAAAGTGCAAGTTAGCGAGAAAAAAGCTAGGGCCACAGAAGGGGATGCGGGTTGGCGAACACCCTCTCGGGTGTAATCCCTTATCGTTGCCACCGTCCGCACATCCACAATTATTATGAAGGGCTGATGTAAAATAGCGTTGCTTATTTATAACTTTTAAATAACAACTAAATCCATGTAATTCGCTATTTAGTGCTGCTTCAATTATTACAGACAGTTAAAATTTATTATTTATAAAAAAAATACTAACTTATATAAAAGGACTTGCGAGATTATTTCAATCAATAAATGTCAGTAAGCATGTCGGAAACTATAATTGCATATTTTATATTTCAGTGAGCAGAAATCTTCGTCTATTCTTGGTGTCATCAATATTTTTTCAATACGTTCTCTAATATCAACGCTTATGCCGAGAAAAATTCATTCTTCAAAGAGAAAAATTCAAAAATAATACCTAATACAGTTCTACGGTGCCAAAAATAAAAGATTAATGCTCTAGTTTCCTTATATGCCCTATTCTCGTTCTTGGCATAAAGGCTAGCTATATTTTAAAGTAGCGGTGACACATTCGGTAATTCGTTCTAAGCATGCAAATTCTTTAAATTGAAATGTAGCTAGTAAAGAATATGTATGTTGAATAAAAATTCAATATCCTGTTGACTTATATATATAATTATAATAAAAAAATGTATCCCGCACACAGCAGGGAACCTAGTAATAAGACACTCCGTTCCCCATTTTCCGCCGAATTCTGGAGGCATTTCGTGCTGAGTAGCGGAACTCAAAGCCGTGCTTTGCCTCGACACCAGAGAAAAGAAATGAAAATATAAATATAAATAAATATTTCAATTCCTCAAGTGGGGATCGAACCCACAGCCAGTTGATTTTACAGTCACACTTTGTGCCTCTGCGCCACGACCGGCCTCTTAATAAAAAATAAAAATAAATATAAAAATTTGAACGTACAACCACTGAAGTTGCACCTTTCAAAACATCTTCAACGAAAGAGAAAAAAATATAACACATAAATAACGCAATACCGATGTTCCCCGTCCACGCCACGTACCAAACCGCCTCGGCCACTCTATATGGGATCGCGGTCGCAAGCTATGTAAGCCAGGCCCGTTGGCTACGGGTCCCGCAGTGGACGCTGTCCTTTTCACACTCGCACAGCTTTGTATGGTGCTATCTCGGTCTCACCAACAGTTATGTAGGGTTGCAAATTTTTGATGTGCTTGGGTGATGTAGGTCCAAGTAAAGTAACATACGGTCAGAGTTATATGTGACAAATCTGATATGTTATATCTTTATGTTGATCCTGTTCGTTTCTTGGTACAGATATAAAAAATGTTTGTAAAATCTACCTTTATAAGCGTTTATTGTAGGTCGATTCAAAATATACTACAATGAAAAACACATGTTTCATATTTTTTAAAAGTGGGAATAGACAAATATTTTTGAAATTTAGAACCACAGTTATTAAGAAAAAATCAAGAAATATTAATTATAGCTTCAGATTAAAACACACACATCGTTAAGTAGAATTCTCTTTATTAATTAAAAGTAAAAATTTACAAAACTATTAAAACAATAACTTATTTAAGAAATACATATAAATAGGTATGTATAACAAAAAAGTTTTCTATCTAAACTACCGAGTTGCTAACATAGCGTAAGTATTCATTACACTTGCCAACCCTGCAAAGCTTAGGCTAAGCCGAGCGAATTTCATTTCTCAGACGGCGTAAAAATTTAATAAAGACGCAAGCAGTAGTTGCGGGATGGTGTTTCGGCCGCTAATTTTGTCATTATTTTTATATATTTTTTCTATGTCAGCCTTTTAATCGTGCCACGTAAAATTTAAAAAATGTGTTTTTTTAAGGATTTCGTAGATCTGCTGCTTTTGTAGATAATGATGGATGAAGGAACCCGAGTCCGACTCTCACTAAGCCGGTTTGTAATTTAAATATCAGTAGGTATTGAAACTTTATATGATTATAATTCTACATTTCATGTTATGTAGTGAAAGAATTAGTTTGGTTCAAAGCGCTAAAATCAGGAAGTCTTTTCAAATTTAAACATTTTGTTTGTATTGGATAGTCCATTTTTTGAAGAAGGCTAGAAGTTCTCCATATTACATCATGATAATAATAAGAATGTGTCGAAATTAAAAGCCGGTTAAAAATAAATATATATGCCTAAAAAGTTGTTAGCAATAATTAATATCAAGGTAACAAAATATTTGAATACCAGTTTCAATCTGAAAAAAATATGTTAAAGTCCTTTTATTTCTCATCTAAGCCTACAGAAATGTAAACTTAAAAGGTATTGTGGAATATAGTACTATATTATACAGATGTGAATAACACAATGCATCGGATGTGTCATTTCGCGCCATCGCGCCATGTTTGAACAATCAATGGCGGCGCCTTTTGGCGGGAATGTGACGCACAGTCTATAGGGACACTAATAAATTTCAACAGATAATATATAGTAAGTAGGTCAACGATTAAAATTAAAACGAGTTTCATTTTAATTGTTTTTGACAGTGCATTTATAAATATAGTAATTATGATTCCTTTATAGTTCTGAAAATTGAATGAATCGACCTATAAACAAATATTTTCTGCTTATTCTGCAAAATGTAAAAAAAACGTGATGAGTCTTTTAATAATTTCGACATTCGAAAAGCTATTAACAACCTAGAAAATATTAAGTGTAACAAATGGCACCAACAAAATAATTCATTAAGTCATTGTTCAAAAAACCCAATGTAACCTTACACGCTTGACCAATTACCGCCCTCGGCTTTTCCCAAATCCTGATAAAGAATCAATAGCACCATTTTCCTCTACTTCCGGAGACAAACGTGATTAGAATTTACAAAAATATATAGAGCAAGATATTTTATGATGTCGGTTTTGTTAGGCCGGAAATTAAATAAGTACATAAGGATTTTGTTGGAAAAGAAGTGTCGGTTTCACCACATTTTGGTTCTTTTGGGTTTATGCGGCTTTTTTATCACTACGCTTATAATTTTATACCAGAGTAAGCATAAAGAATCTCTGTATTCGCTATAAAAAATATAATTTCTCATTTCTATTTAGGTTAATTATCACTGGGTATTAAAATTTATTAATAACAATATATTTTTATTTTCAACTTCACGCTATATCCCTCATATAGCAAGGACTTCGTTCCCCACCTTTCGCAAAATTTTCCAACATTGCATGTTGAGTTTATTGTTATATATATTATGTATTCATTGTTACCTGAGCGGGGAGATAAAAATAATCCATTATTTTGACTGGAAATCGAACTCACAACTGTCGCAATGTCTGTCTGACATAACTAGATATTATGTAAACACTATTACAGAGGTATTGATACTGACTAACGACATTTTTGTCTTTAGTTTTGATACATTCAAATCAGTCAAAAAAACCATCCCGATCACAATTCGGCATAAATAGCACATCACATTAATGCGTTAGCTCGATTTTGGCACTATCGAGCAAAACAGTACGCAAATACGCGATGCAACGCTATAGCAAGAAATATGCTAATATTGCAGATACCGAAACTGCAGTTAATAGCCCGCCTCGAACAACGATAGCTATTTCAATGGGAATCGATGTGTTTGAACGCGGTTGATGTGAGTTCGAATCCATTGGAATGTCTGTGCTTCGATTGGAAATGATTTTTTTTAAGTTTCACGCTATATCCTCATCATCTATATAGTCCCATCCTACTTATATAAAATAATATCTATAATAATATTACAATTGAGAATGTATAAACATGCATAAGAGGATGGAAATTTATCCATTTTTACGCAAAAAATATTCAATATATTTAAATAAAACTTTACAGTAATATAGCTTGCATATCAATATAACATCACATTGTCAATACAATTTATGTAAAGATTCTGTAATTTTAGGTATATACCTAGCAATAAGTTTAAGCGGATGAAACTGCGTTTGAGTCGCTAGACGCATAAGATCAAAGGAAATCTGGATAAAAGACGCTTAGTTCTCCACTTCTCGCACTATTTTTTAGACACTGGCTGTTTAGAGGCGAAAGTAAACGCCGCGTTTTATTTTGTTACCAGAGCGAGGAAATCCATATGCATATGAACAAAGTAGAAAAATAAAATAAGAATTTTCACAATTTTTTGGAATGACTTATACTCTACAGTAACTTCGTGTTTCTGTTTGTATAATTTAGTGTTCCAGTTCACAGAAACCTTATGAAAAGTGTATATTTGTTTTTTAAAATATGATAGACATTACGATTGTGGCTTAAAATGCATGTGAATGAACACCGAATTTGTTCAAAAAATTTTTAAAAACTCCAAACCAAAATATCAAAAGTCCTTATCTGAAGAACTCAATAAGAATGTATATTATAATGTTTTGTTTAGCTTCACGCTTTATCCCTAGCGGGGTAGCCAGAGGGAACTAAGCGCCAAGCGGTAAATTTTCTGCATACCTTTTTCTCCTCGTCCATACAACCTATTCATATATGTATATATTATTTTTAACTTACTAATTAAATAAATGGCTAATTAATATAAATTTAATTTACTTATTGACCAGGCCAGCCGTGGCGAAAGGGCACAAAGTGTGACTGTTAACGCAACTGGTTATGGGTTGGATTTGTATTTTAATTTCTTCGTTCTGGTGTCGAGGTAAAACAGTGCATTGAGTCCGGCACTGTACACGCAATGTCTCCAGAGTTCGGTGGTAAGTGGGGAATAGAGTGTCTTAACACTAGGTTTCGTCTGCCTACCCAGCTCTGTGCGGGATACAACGTGAACCTAATTTACTTTTTTACTAATTGAGATTGAGTGCGCTTATGGCTATCGTCTAAAATATTTCTAAATTTGATGGGCGCAGTATATGCAAAATCTGCAGATGCCGCCATAACAAGGCAGCAGTAAACAGCAAAGCACTCGGGAGTTTTATTTCGCGTCTCCAGCTATTCGGTTTACGATTACGACCACAGCTGCAAGTGAATGGGCCATTAAAAGTAAAATGAAATATTTACTGACCGAAACCAATATAAATTGACACCGATTTGACAAAATAGAGTGTGAGAGATATCTCTATTTGTAAACTAATATTATAGAGCTGAAGAGTTTGTTTGGTTGAACGTGCTTATCTCGGAAAGTACTAGTTCCCATTGGTAAAATATTTTTGTGTTGAATAGTCCATTTATCGAAGGAGACTAAAGATTATAAGTATTACGTATTACTCTCATTTACATCCATTAAGCTGTGGGCCAGCACCACGGGTAAGTTAGTTGCTTAATGTAGGAATGTATACTAATATATGCAAAAAGCTTAACTAAAAGATTTTTATGTTTGAATATATTAAGAGGATATATTCTTTTATACATATTATGTTCAGATATGGAAAAATAAATTTAATAAAATATTTCATCTTCTCGAGAAGGGATCAAACTCACAATCAGTCGATTTTACAGTCACACTTTGTGCCTCTCCCCTGACTGGCCTCAATTTTTTTTATTTATGATAAAATTTAATGTTTACAAAAAAATTTTTTAGCTTCGATATTTATAATTATAATATAGCAAGACCGAGATAAAAATATTTTCTCTACAATATTCGTGCAATACCTACTTGCATGGGATGCTGTGTATGGAAATTTTACAGATGCTGCCATAACAAGGAGTACAAATGAGAAATGACCTGGAAAACATTTATTTTGGTCTCTCGTCTCAAGACATTTAAAATTTACGATTACGGCGATGTTTAAAGTAAAAGAAGATATTTTTTAACTTTCGCAAAAGAAATATTTCCTTACTCTCAAATTAACCAATTGTATTAATCAGTGTTGCCATGCCTTATTAAGGTCAAACATATTGAAACTAATATAATAAGCGTCAATTAAAAAGAAATATGTTTAGTATTTTGAATTTGTTGGGTAATGAATACTTACTCATTTGTTATAAAATAGTTTTATAAAACTGAAAGGGTTGATCGGTGAGAGGGGTTGCCAGTAACTAAAACGAAAAATGACATTTATAAAATATTTATTTTCAATAAATCACATTCCATTTATATAATCGTGGCACATCGAACAACAGATAAATATACTCCGTACTATATCAAATCTATACTATAAATCTATTTGAGGTATTTTTTTCGCTATATCTAAGTAACTTTCCAGTTTATAATATACATAAAAGCATCTATCACACTGAAAATAAATTCGTAATGTCTAACATACATCATGATTTAAGTAAATATTTTTTCCAAAATGTGGTAAACGTTCTAGTATACATTGATATAAAATTGTATTCAGTTTGATTGTAACTTAGATTTTTTTAGAATAAAAGAAGAAATAACCTAAACACAGCCAAATGTCCAAATATCTAGACTAGATCAGAAAAATGTCTTCAATTTATGTCCTGTCTTTTCATTCTGTAGGTATAATTCCATGTATAATTTGTACTTTGGCATCCCATCACTGTCGTATGTAAATCACGGTCCTAATATAACATCTATCACATTTATATAAACATCTAAGACACGTACATATACTTAATTTTGGCAATTGTCGCTAAAGAAGAGATGAGAAGAAAATATTCTTGTCCTATCATTCCGTTTTGTTTTGTTAAATTATTGTACTTCTGTTTCTTTCATAAATAAAATGTAATTCATAAATAAAATGTAATTCTGAAATATAATGGAATATTTGAATATTATTTATCTCGCCGCTTTATAAAGCTTTGGCCACCACCAAAACGTCGTTAAAATATTATGAGAAATGCATTTCATTTCACCGGATCATAAAACGTTCGTTCCATTCGTTTCACCCCTTAATCCTCTACCTCAGAGCCCAAAGAGTACTCGGTTTTGAGATCTCTATTCAAGTCGTCCGGCGAATCATCTCTCATGTCCATTACGGATCGCGACGCGTACGGGCTCTGCGAGGCCATGCTCGCTAATATACCGTTGGAGAGGGCCTGCACCGACAGCGCCTCCTGCGAGGGGCCCGCGTAGCTGTACTGCTGGTACACAGCCTGTATCCGCGCCGCGTTGACCAGCGTCTGTATCTTGAGTTGAGTGTCCAACGCCAAGCTCAGCGGTAACTTACGGAGCTGACTAGCGATTAATTTACCGAACATTTCGAATTCATTTTCGTTCCCGTTCTCGGAATGCTGACTCAAGTCCTGCGGGGTTTCTGATTGGTCGCTCCGCTCGTCAAAAGTCTTTTTTTGTTTCGACGGCACCGGATAAATGGTGGCGAGCGAGGTGGTTAGCGGCGTAGCTATACCGACGGGGGGATTGAGGAACGGAGCGGTCGTGGAGGCCGGCAAGATGCCGAACGGGGACGACGTTTGATTGAGCCCAAAAGGGGTGCTCGGCCGCGGGGACGGCGTGTTCAACACGTACGGAGTCGACGACCGCGTCGAGTTGCGACGTTTTCGCGGACTTTTCTTCTCCGGCGACTTGCGTTCGCTCAGGTCTTGAACTATGTCGCTGTCGTCGCTCATCGGGATCTCGAGCAGGCTGTTGTCGACCTGAAACAAAGAAAATGTCGCTTCAAAGTTAAACCGCCAGAGCGCATGTGTGAGCCGCAGCTGTGAGCGTGTAAACAGAGGCACTCACGGAGCTCGGGGTGACGATCGCCCGCAGAAACCTGTCCGCGTGCTCGAACCACGTGACGCTCGGGCGGTACGCATGCGCGCCGGCCTTCCGCGCCGCGCGAATTTTCTTCAACTCGACGCTGTACGACGATCGTATGTTTTTTATTTTATTTTTCAGCTCCTTGACAGTGATATCCACTAGGTTTAGAGTTTTAATGATTTCGACGTAGCCCTGCTCGCGTACTTTCTTGTTCTTGTAGTTCTCGGAGACGGGGTTCCAGAGGTATTCGCGCTTCTCGTACTCGATGATCATCTGGATGGTGAGGTCCTCGCTCCACTTGGGGTTGGCCAGTATGGCGACCATGTTAGACCATCTGTTTGTTTCCCGTCGCGAGCCACGGGAGCGCAGAAGGGTGCGGGCGTGTCGCATGCGCGCAGCATACTAAAAGCACGTCGATGGGCCGGCGCCCCGCGCGGGGGGACTATTTCGGGAGTAGCCGATACGCAGCCGCGTGCTTTGGAGCGTGCTATTTCCTCTCGGAGGCGCGCGGAGGCCGAGCTCGAGTGAAATGGAAGATTTGTGACCGGCGACCGGACACGTCCGCGCGTCGCCGCTCGTTCAGACGTCTTTGTAAACTTTAAATACATTCAATTGCCATATCGCGCACCGACTTTGAATGTTGAGGAGCGTCACGACTATTAATTGTGTGGGCGAGTTTTGCAAACACCTACATACGCTGCATTCAAATAGATAGCGATTGTATTCATATTAAAATATTGTAAACAGGCGTCTGTTGGCATAGTACTTCATTCTTGTAACCAAAATATTTCTATTTAAAGAAACAAAAGGATTAAATGATTTAAAGAAAATATTAAAATGAAAATTATTATAGTGGAACAAGTACTATTATGTGATAGTACTTTTTTCTATTAATATTTTTTTGTTACTATTTCCTAGTATTCAATATTTCTGTTTAAAATTAATAAAAATGTATAAATGCAACGTAAACATACCTAGCGATACACACGTGAGCCACTTTACCGAGAACTTTTCACTTCTCAGATAATTCACGTTGCAGCTCTTTGTGATATCAAAATAAACAGGCTAGTTGGGAGATATCATTTAATTTCTTTATTTATTTCTTGAACAAAGATGGTTGTAAAGAAATATAAAATCTTATTGTATTTTTCTTGTACCTATTTGTTTTTATATTTTGAAAGCGTTTCTTTTATTATATAGGTACATTTTTAATATTAAAAGTACTTTTCGTCGATGTAAAATTTGATATAAGTTTAAAGAAGAAGAAGAAATCGTTGAATTTTCGTTTGACATTATGAGGCAGTCGTGACGCAGTGGGACAGTCGCTGATTGTAAACGTGATTTTGTGGGTTGATTCCCGCTTAGACGAATATTTATATTTAAATTATTATTATATCTCTGCTATGAAACAAAAGTATGGCGTTGAGTTTTGTGACTCAACATTTTTTTTTTTTAAATTAGGCGATAACCGGAAACTTGAGTGTTTTAACACTAGGTTCCTTTTCGGTCTGTCCTAAAACTGTTTTTACCACACTTGTTCTTGTTACCGGAAGACTGAGGGAACTTAGAACTAAGACACTTAGTTCTCCGTACTATAAATAAAAAAGTAGGAGAGCGAGTCGGGTTCGCCCGCCGAGGATTCCATATATTTAGTACGGACGGACGGACAAAAAAGTGATCTTATAGTGGTTTCTTTTATTCCGTAATAGGTAAAAAACATGACATTTGAACTTAAAAATTTTAAGTGAACATCTCAATTAAGTCACAACTACACTAAGATAAACATCTTATCTATGTATAAGCTAATTGTGAACAAAATGTGCAAGAAAATAAAATCCAAGTTCTAAAGTAGCAAGGAAAGCAGCAAATATTTTATCGCGAAAATATTACTGTCCATTCCCCGGATCCCGTACTCGGGAGTCGGCACTCGGTGGCCGGTTCACATTTCTTGTTTGCTCGCCAACGATTCTTTACACTAACGGGTTGGCGCATCGGCTAGGTTTAATCTTTGTCAGGGCTGCTATGTACTTTTGCTTGTTTGTTCTTTCACATGGGTTTTACTGTTTTAGAAGGTTTTTTGTTAAGCTTTTTGGTAACGTAAATCTATTGGGTCGGTTTTGTTCACATCGTGTTGATTTTGATGTGGTTTGTCGCTAGGAACTGCGGCGTTAAGTGTCATCTAAGCTTATTATAGTAGGATGTCATTGGGTTCTCACTTTATTCGACATGGTAGAGATGATATGGGTACTAATTCACATGATATTTCACTTTTCGTCTGAACAGGTGAAGTATTGAACGCTGTAATTCATATATTGCATTTTGTTTCTATTACTAAGAATAAATACGAAATCGAAATAAATAAAAGAAAACAATTTTAAAATAATTTTTCAATTTACGTACTATACATATTGGTAAATATAAAACAAAAAGATTAAAACATTTTAAAATCTTCTTTCTCTCCACGGTTTCTACATTTTTTATATTGAGCTCGTAGAACAAAGCCACGCTTACATTCTTAATGCAACGACGAAGTGAAATAAATTTTGTAAGCACAAAAGTGAATCTGACGAGATACATCGCGGGGCATTTTCTCATTCTTGAAACAGTCGGGTGCTAACGTTTTACTTTTCACGTAGGTAGGTATTTACGTACAAGGTCTTCAGGTAAAATGGTATAACCCAAAAGAAATACAAAAATATCTGTATTGAACTTGAAAATGTTCTTTTTGTTGACTAGTCCATTTAAAGAGGAATTATTTTCGTATTTAACAATCAAACAAAAAAAAATAAGAAATTTAATTGTAAAATGATATTGTTAACAAGATTCAAATTATCATAGAATAGAAAATTGTTAAATACAGTTACAATTGGCATTTTTTGAAGCAGAGAAAAATTTCAAAGAATTAATGAAACATAAAAGAAAGCACTCGCCTTTTTATATAATAAAAAGTACTTATAATAACAATACAAATCGAATAATTTTCAAAATAAGTTTTATAAATACTGAAATAATATATATTTTTTAAATTAAACTAAAAGAGCGCTTAGGTCCGTTTTGGCACAAGCGCTTTATATTTCTTGTTTGCTCGCCGTTCGCCAGCGATGCACGAACAGACTTGTAATGGAGCTAGAGATTGCTACTGGAGTTTCTCTTCGTTAGAGTATTTTGGCTATTCCAATACGATATTTCAAATATACAGTTGTAGACACTTTTTATCTGATATCGATACATATTGTTATATATAAATTTTTTTACATAAAATATATATTTTAAAATATTTAAAAGTCATATTTTATCAAGCAATTTTTAGTCGGTATATTCATCTAAATTTACGACGATTTACATTCAATTTTCCTCCAGCTATGTAGTATCTTTGAATTTGTGAAAATTACATAAAAATAATTTTGAATATGACAGAAATATAGTTAGTTATATATAATAACTTAAATACTAGGTATATACATGTCTACAGTAAGCTTAGTCAATAATCCTGTCAAGAGCTAACTGTACTCACCTATACTACTTACATTTTGCAGAGGTGTATTGACACGCGTCTTCTGTTAGTATCTTATAGATATAAATAAGACTGTATAATACAAAGAAACTGGGACGATAGTTTTTTTTTTTAATAAACCGTAAATAAAGAGGTAATTTGTAGAGATAAGCCAGCCTTATGCTATTCAACTATGTGATGTTTGAATACCTACTTTGTTTTCATATATCTCAGTAAAGTGTTTTTGATTTTACATTTTATTTACTAAAATATTTAACTAATTATTACGCTAGAAATAAATCATTTTGTTTTTACAACTCAAATGAACATTTTTGATAATTTCTAATAATTAAATTGCATTGAAAATTATTTTCTCAGCATTGATGTGGCTTTTGTTATTAAAGTGGTGAATTATACATTTTCAAACAGAAATAGAGAAATCGGATCACGTAGTGGTAAAGTATTAACAGCGAAATATTGCTGTTGCTGCGTCCCTTAGCTTAGTTAATGCAATTTGAAGGCAGCGCGCCGCGGTTATCAAAGCTGAGATCGCTTGGTTTGTAAAATTAAGTGTTTTTAATTTCTAGATTGCGAAATAATTATATGAAGATTATTTTATTCCAAATATTAAAATAATTTGTACATATTTGTATAATTTTCTTTTTCCTTATAATATTTATAACGATTGTTGCATACCTTCTATAACATAAAACAATATTATACATTATTTATCGGTTGACTATCTAAGGTTAGGTTAAAACTCCTTCTGTCTCTTTATATGAAAGGAAACATTTAAGAAAATAAAGTTTTATTAAATAAAGTAATAATATCACTACAAAGTCGAGACGTTTGCTTACAAGGCGCCTGACGGTGACAGGAAGCGGATATTAAGCTTTTACACACAGGATGTATTATATTCTCGATCTGCGTCCCGTGGCGAAGTTAAGTTGCGATATGATAGATGCATTTTGCAAAATAATGAATGTTTTATGATACTGTGAGAAAAAGTTTTAAATGTGGATTTGTACGTACGATTGATTAAGCCAATTAGAGTATATTGAGAAGTGATAAAAAAATGTTTCTAGTTTGATTATCATAATTGTATACTATTATTTTAAAGGGAGTGTGTATATTAGAAATCAGCTTCACTCTGTATCTCGCTCACAGGAGGGTAAGCAGAGGGAAAATAGTGTTGAGGCACACCAGCCGAATTTTACGAGGCATTGGACGTTGTGTGGCGCAACTTAACACCGTGCTTTTGCCTTGGGACCAGAGCGAAGCATTGAATATAAATAATGTTTTTTTCCCTCGAATTGTGATAGAATCCACAACCGTTTTAGCCGTGTGATCCCGGCCTAGAATAGGATCATCCTGGTACTGGTGGTGTCG